>JAQZBX010065731.1:0-16245 GCA_029593785.1 Cabassous unicinctus
CACCTCCACTATTCATTACTTTTCTAGTGAGGTTTCTCAAACTGACTATCCACGTCACATCGTACCTCCCTGTCATAACATGTGGACTGAGGGTGACTGAAAAATTTCCCTGACAGAGAGGATAGGCTGGAGAGAAAGGAAGTATCTCTCTATTTTTAGAGTAAATTTTTCAAGATTATCATGATATGTTGCTGTGGTAGAGACTGGTAATTTCCTGTCCAGTATTTTTCTTCTCTTATCCTTGACAGTGGATTCCCATTCTTTTTAGGGTGGCAGAATACCCAGATAAAATATAACCCAGCCTCCATTGTAACTGCTATGGCCATGTGACTAAGATTTTGGACAATGATATGTGAACTACAGTTGCTGGATATGATTTTAGAAAAAGCTTTTAAAAGGAAGTCGAACAGCTGGACCATTCCTTTGTGCCCAATGTGAACTTAATGGCTGAATGCCAACAACCACCTAGGACCAAGGGGCTAATGTAATGATTGGAAAACAGAGGCTAGAGATGGTGAATAAGAAAAGTAAAAGGGATCTTGATGCCTGATGACTGTTAATCTACATCCTGACTCCTGCATGAGAGGAAAAAGTTAATTTCTTAAATGTGTGCACCATTGCTATTTTGGATTTTCTGTTATATTCAGTTGAACCTATCCCTAACTGGTACTCCTTCCTATCACTCCGTCTCTAGATGTGGTCCTAATTGAAATGTTTCCCTCTGTTGAAACTATGTCCTGTATGCATTGCTTAAGTTTTCGGTTTCATCTGTGTCTAAGGAAAATTTTCCTTTATCT
This sequence comes from Cabassous unicinctus, assembly GCA_029593785.1. Taxonomy (NCBI): domain Eukaryota; kingdom Metazoa; phylum Chordata; class Mammalia; order Cingulata; family Chlamyphoridae; genus Cabassous; species Cabassous unicinctus. The sequence continues at coordinate 798 of JAQZBX010065731.1, forward strand.
CAGAGTCCTATTCTTTCCCAAACAGTTCCTTTACTTTGAATAAGAGCACTGTCTAAGTTGCATGTTTAATTGGTGCTAAAAGCACAATACTTAAATAATTTCTTTACTGCTGCTTGAAATGCTTTCTGACATTAGACCTATGCTTTAAAAATCAGTGCTTTCAATTTGCCTTTTTATTTTGAGTATACTCAAGGCCATTCATAAATAACTATCCATCCCATAATTACTTTAATCACCATTATTGCTGTAGAGTCATACATGTCCCTATACACACTGTTTTAGTTGCACCCCACAAATTTTGATATTTGTCTTTCAATTATGGTTATTTCCCAGAAATCTTTTCTGTTACTGATTTCTAATTTAATTCCATTTTGGTAAGATAACATATTTTATATAATATGAAACCTAAATTTACTGAGATTTGATGAGTTCTTTTAGCTTTTCCATTTCTTAAAAGTCTTTATTTCACCATCAGTATTGAAAAATCAATATTTTTTTAGTATATAATTCTAAATTGCTCTCAATGCAATGACTTGCATTGTTTCTGTGTAGGTATGTGCTGTCATTTTTCTTTGGCAGCTTTTTAAGGATCTTCTCTTTATGACTCTAAACAATCTTATCATGCTGTGCCTTATTTTTTATGTGTGGTTAGGGTTTAATGAGATTCTATGATGAATGAGTTTAAATTTCCCGTTGAATTTGAAATATTTTCACACATTTATTCAAATTTTTTTCTGTCCCTCCCCAGTCCTTTTTTGAGGGTATTCCACTATGCAATACATTAGACTTGATGATTTTGTCCCACAGTTCACCAATGCTTTGTTTTTTTCGTCTATATGTGTGTTTTTAGAGAGTTTCTCCTGCTATTTTTTCCAGTTCACTAATGTTTTCTTCTACAATATCTGCTGATAATAAGCCCAAGTGTATTTTTTTAAATACTGTTTAATTTTCATTTCTAGGAGTTTGACTTGGGTCTTTTTAATAACTTTCATGTTTTTACTAAATGTGCACAATCTTTCTTCTAGCTTCTTTAACATACAGAATAGAGTTATGATTGCCACTTTAGTATCTTTTTCTGCTTACTAGATCACCTGTGTAATATTTGAGCTGATTTGTATTAATGTATATATTGTTCTGCTCATTATTTGTTGCATTTTCGTGTTTTATAATGACATGTCATTTTGGATTGATAGCTGGAAAATGTACTTATTAAAAATTTCTTCACATAAGCAACTCTGGATCTTCCCAGACATAACTGAGATAGTTTTCTATTAATCTAACCTTAACAGTTTACCCTTTGTTCTTAGTTCCCAGAAGGACATTAACCAGACCTTCCCAGTTCTGCTTACAGAATAATAGGAATAAAATAACATCTCAAAGTAAAATCACAGAATAGCATCGGAAGCACCAATATCTAAATCTAAACTGTGACTAATAAATCAATGAAACTGGGAAAACAGGAATAAATTTGACATGCTTGAGACAACACAGGACTGAGAAATTGCATATACCTTCCTTATAAGACCTTGGAAAATCTATCATCACTTTTTCTTTTCACTTGTTTTTCTTCTCCCCTACCCCTCTCCTTTGCCTATAAAAACTGTAGAGATCCCACTCCCACTTCGAATTGGTTTGGGGAAGATTCCCCCAGTTCCTTGCTTGTGCACTCACAATAAATCACCTTCTCTCTGAGAAAAGTGTTTCTCCTTTGCGGCACCAGATCAGGCAGGCCGTTCTATTGGAAATAGCCTTGCTTATGGTAACAGTATTACATGTATGACATTATGAATTTTACTTTCCTCTAGTCTGTATCCATGTAAATTTTCTTTAGCTTTGTTCTGGTGTCATTTAAGTCACTTGAAATAGTTTTGTCCTTTCACATTTTGTGTTAATCTGTGTTAGACCGAATCAGAGTAATGTTTAGTCTAATGTTATTTTTAACCCCAACACAAAGAAAGTCCTTCGAGTAGCCTATCCAATACCCAGAAAATTAAGGTTTTTCTCTTCTGTTTTGTGTGAATAGGAACTATTTCAATTTCTGTGTGGGCTCAGAATATTGTTATTTACAGTCCTTTTGGGATTTCAGTTTTAGGTTATAGTACATGTGTATGATGATCAATTACTCAAATGAGTGAGGGACACTCTGTAGAACATCAGATAGCTCTCTCTGTGCCCCTCTCTCTTCTTGGTACTCTTTCCTGTGAACTATACCCTCCTAACATTTGTTGGACTCCCAACTCCATCTTCTCAACTGTGGTGGATTGATGAGCTCCATATGGGTTTCTCTCCTTGCACTGTCTCCAGGCAGTAAACTGGAGAAATAGTCTTTTGGGGATCACTGTTTTTCATTGCCCCATGTCTGGAAAAATGTAGTTTTATGTTTTTTTTTCAGGATTTTTAGTGGTTTAAGCTGGAGAGTACACAATGCCTGTATGTATGTAAGCTTGGACCTACTATATATTTATTTTTTCATGATATTAAAGAATTTTCTAAAGTCCTTTCATTTTTTAAAATCTAGAATGCCTCATAATCAGTATAACTTACTGCCTTGCTGATACTAAATATTCCTATAATCATTTCTTTTCTTTGGTTACCTATGTTTTATGCTCAAATCTTGATTCCTCTTAAAAATTTGGGTAGTGTTTTGTTGTTGTTGTTGTTTTTTGTTTAACGAATCCATGTACCAAATTGAAATATTATTTTAAATAAGTGGTCATTTACACCCAAATTATCTTTGGAGTTTTCTAGCTATGTGTTTGACAGCAGCAAATGTTTGCAGCCTCAATTTATGAAATAAGGAGCACTCTTTCTTACATAATAGAAATGATATTTGGGGTGGGGGTTTGGTGTCAGGAATATCAAGGAAGGCCTGTAGGAGGAAATAAGATTAGATTCAAGCAATTGCACTATAGCTTAGCTAGGATTCAAACACACGTTAAATGTTCACTTGCAGAAAAAAATCACAATACTCTGCAACACTTCCCATAAAGAGTTGGAAGGTGAAGTGTATTTCAAAACCCCCTCAATGTGTGCTGCCATCAGGACTTCTTTTTACCAAGTAGCATCTACCATGGAATATTTTAGTGGAAATAAAGAATATTAGGACTTTGTCCTTATTTGATTGTTTGTAAGCATTTGGGAGAACTTGGAGAAAGAAATATGATTAGCTCAATATTTTAATTCCCCAAGTCAAAGTATGAAAAAGGCACCAAAAAACTGTGGCTTTCCTCAAAGAAACCCTTATCTCCTGTAGCTAAGAGTTGAAACTTCTGGAAGATAACCCAAGTCTAATCTTATTGCTAAATTAATTAATATGAAAATTAAATTCCTCACCTCCCAGAGTCATTTATCTTTCATTTTATTATATTTTTATTTATTTATATTTATTTTTAAAAATAATAATTAGATTATATAAAAGTTAAATAAAAAATGTAGGGGATTCCCATATGCCCCACTCTCCATACCTCCCACATTTTCCCACATTAACAACATCCTTCATTAGTGAGGTCCATTCATTGCAATTGATGAACACATTTTGGAACATGCCCAATAGGTGTGAATTAAGGTTTACATTGTAGCTTATACTCTCTCCCACCCAATTCTGTAGGTTATGGCAAGATATATAATGGCCTGCATCTGTCATTGCAATATCATTTAGGACAATTCCCAAGTCCCAAAATTGTCTCTGTATTACACCTGTTTTTCCTGCTCCCTGCCCTTAGAACCTCCAGTGACCAATGCCTCCACATCAATGACTTAATTTCTTCCACTCCTAGAATCACAATAAGCCTATAATAAAATACTATTAAGTCTATTTAGTTCATAGTTCATTCCACAATCCTGAGGATTCTGGAATGGTTATGTCCACTCCACCTATAATTGAGAAGGGGCTGTGATCTCATAGGGCTGAAGAATGGGACTCTCTTGCTTGCAATTGTAGACTTTCTCAGTTCCTTGTTATGGTAGTTGTCCATCATAACCTCCTTGTTAGTTGTCCTGGGTGAGACCAATGAACTGGAGTGTAGGTGTTGCAACTCCATTGAGATTCAAGGCCCAGATGGCACATGGACAGCCCAAATATTTAAGTCTCTTGGACATACTCCTGCAAACTCTAGGACTAATTATAGGCTCAAGTAGAAGGACAGAAGAGCCATGTGTAAGGAAACCACAACTGAGTCCAACTCTGTCATACTTGGGAGCAGAAATTCCAAAGTAAGGCCCATTGACAAGGCACCAAACTCCTGAGCTATCTACCCTGAATACAATGTCTGGATGTCTCAAGAGCCCTCAGTACCTCCACTATGTGAGGTCGTATCTAATTTGGCAGTCAATGAGATCCTGCTGAGATTTGCATAAGTGTAACCTTTGGAATGACCTTCCGACTCACTTTGATGTGTCTTAGCCATATAAACTCATTAGTCTTTACCTTTGTTCCCTTTTATTCAAGGACTTTTTCCAGTTGTATTTCTAATCGGTGCTTGGTAGTAACCCTTCAGTGCCAAGGAGGCTCATACCCGGGAGTCATGTCCCACACTGGGGGGAAGGCAATATATTTATATGTTCAGTTCAGCTTAGAGAGAGGTCACATTTGAGCAACAAAATGGCTCCCAGGAGGCAACTCTTAGCACCCTATATACTAGGCTAAGTTTCAATTTCAAGAGTAAAGGTGCATATGCACAGTCATCAATCTCAAGGGCCCATCAATGGGCCATCCTCCTTCACTAGTCATTGCCCCTGTACTTGGGGGATTCTTCCTGATCCATTGGGGAATGAGGCAGAGCTCTTCAGACTGGAAATTCGATATTCCTTCGGTTATTGTGTAAATCTCCACAAACCGTGACAATGCCCCTTGAACATTTGAACATATTTATATGCCTTATATATATGCTCAGGTGAGCTTCCTCCTATGTATACCCCATCACTGACACCCCACACCAATGATCCTCCCCTATCACAATAGTTACACTTCTGTGATCCCTCAGAACATAGCAGGCCTCCCCAGGATGGAAATACAACACCTTGCCACTTATTATGTGGGTCTCCACCCACTAATATAACACACTATGACAAGATGAACACTCACACACTCCCTAGAAGCCTGCCCCAGGTGTGCTCTGTCCCAAATGCCCCCCAAGTCCAACACCCTAAACCAGCAACCCTCACTTGCCATATTGCTGAAAGAGATTTCCTAACATTGTCGTTTCAACCATGTACCGAACAATCCCCAGTGTTCACCTGCTTTCTCCCCCAACCCTCTCCCCAGTTCCATGGTTAGTCCAACCACCCTCCTCACCACAGCCCTCTGAGAAACCAGTACCACCCGACCCAACAGTATCATTACACCACTCTCATGCCCCTCCACTGTACAACTACATACTTCCACCTTACCATAGATTTTGCCCATATGGGTGTTGGTTCACCACCTTCTCCCTTTCTATTTCTTGTAACCCCATCTTCCAGACTCCAGCTTTGTGAGTGTGCTCAATTTGCTTAATTCATATAAGTGAGGTCATAAATTATAGCATTGATAAGAATGTGTGAAATCCTAAATTTAGGAGGGCACCTATGGGTAGATTACATGGAAGCTCCAAATTCTGCCCAGCCTTCTTTGCCAGAGAAGCAAACATTTATTTCTTGTCTCATGAATTTAATTTCCTTGTATCTGAAGAACCCTGACCTCTTTTGAGGTAGTTTCCTTGCAGGAGACGCTGAAATTTTTCATGACGCAACTCTACCATATCTCATTGCATGGAGTCCAATAACAAGATTCAAGTTCCAACAGACACCAGAGCATTGGGTATACAATGTGACCTGAAGGAATTACCTTACAGACCAACATTATTTTCAGATTTAAAAATTTATATTAACAGAAACCGAGGAATATCTTTGAGATTGGATTCTAAGTGATTTGGATCGAGGTAGAGGGAGAGTAATTTTGGAAATGTGTGACATTTCCTGATATGAATGCTGTAACTAGAGATTCCTGATTTAATAAGTTTTCTAAGGTTCTGGGAGTGACTCTTCACAGACCGAAATGTGCCCTACACTGAATGAAATTGAAATTTTCTTGGTATCTTGTGGAGGAAAACATCTCTGTGTTTAGGGATTTGGAGATGCTGGATTGTATTTATTATGTAAACCTTGTTCACCTATTTTCTGCAAATATCCCCAAAAGAATGGACTCTCCCTGTACCAGCCTTTGAGAAATACATTGTTGAAGTGAACCCTGTCCTCCCCAATTGCTTTGTAGTAACTCTACTCTGATGTCCATGGATGACAATAAGAAATGGGGCTATTGAAAAAGGGTCCCTTAATTCAATGGGATGATGGGAGTCTGGAGTGCAGCAGCCAAGTGGCAGTAATTAAACCTGAGTGATAAGTAAATGTGGTTACTATCATGGGCAGCTGAGCCAAGGTGATGATTAGGAAGGTTTGACCCACTGAAATCTCTGGTGTTAGTAAATGTTCATGTTGTCCTGAGGCATCCTGTTAAATGTTGCTTTTTGTGTAAGTTAATTTATTTGTGTAAGGTTATGCTTCCTGACTTGAAGTCTTATTTGAATTACCAATAAGAGGGTTATGGTTTCTCAACCACTTCCCAGACTTGAGCCGGTTCATAGTCTCATAGTTCCTCAAATAAAGAGGAAGCCAGGTCCCCTTAAGGAAGGAACTTACCACACTGCCAAAAATTTACTTACTAAATATTCTACTTAGATTTCCCCAAACTAGCTATGACCCCTTCCTAAGATGACTGAGCACTCAGGAAGAAAAAATAACTAGACTCTCATCAGCTGGCAAAATCTACACATAGTTTATCAAATTGTGGAGTAAGGGCCTTTATAATAAATGCCAAGGGAAGTGCCTTTATCTGTTAAAATAGTAAATCCAAAGTAATATCACATACTTGAAAGAATTACAGAGATTGGTGCCAATATTTGGACTTGAAAGATGTAGAGTTGTGATTCTTACCATAGCTTACTGGTTTATTTGTCCTGTACTAATTTCAAATGGGTCTTAGAGATTGACAGCAGATTATCATAAAATTAATCAGGTAGTGACTTCAATTGCTGCCACTGTTCCAGATGTGGTTCCTCTCTGCATCAAACCAACACCTCCCATGGTACTTGGCATGCAGGTATTGATCTATCAATTGCTTCACTTGCTACAATTATATACTAGTACTACCTGAATGTCAACAATTACAGAGATGATGCTGAAGGAATGTAGTGAAAGGATATCTTAACAGTGGGAAGTACTTTGAACCATGTACAGGCATACCTTGTTTTATTGTGCTTCACTTTATTGTGTTTCATAAATATGGTGTATTTTACAAATTGAAGGTTTGTGGCAACTCTGCATTGAGCAAGTCTATTGGCACCATTTTTCCAACAGCATGTGCTCACTTCGTGTCTCTGTGTCATATTTTGGTAATTCTTGCAATATGCAAACTTTTTCATTATTATTATACCTGTTGTAGTGATCTGTGATCAGTAATCTTTGACATTACTGTTGTAGTTGTTTTGGGATAACATGAACTGTGCCCATATAGGAAAGCAAAATTAAATGATAAATATTTTATGTGTTCTGACTTCTCCACCAACCAGACGTTCCCTCATTTCTCTCCCTGTCCTTGTACTTCCCTAGTCTATGAGACACAACAATATTGAAATTAGGCCAATTAATAACTCTAAGATGGCCTCTCAGTATTCAAGTGAAAGGAAAAGTCATACATCTCTCATTTTAAATCAAAAGCTAGAAATGTTTAAGCTTAGTGAGGAAATCATGTCATGTTTGGCTGAAAGCTTGTGCCAAATAGCTGAGTTGTGAATGCAAAGGATACATTAGTGATGGAAATTAAAAGTGCTATTCTAGTGAACAAACAAATGATAAAGAAACAAAACAGTTTATTGCTGATATAGAGAAAGTTTTAGTGGTCTGGATAGAAGATCAAACCAGGCACAATATTCCCTTGAGACAAAAAATAACACAGATCAATTTCCTAACTCTCAAATTGTGGGAACATGGTTGTTGGGTTAGGCAGATAAGGCTCAGCTCTCACTAAAACAATGGAGAAATAGTTAAAGGCTGCCTTGGGGACTTGCTTTGGGGGTCAGCAGACAAGGATGGAGCTTCACAACTACCAGGAGAGTGAAGGACGGAGAGACGAAGAAGCAGAAACAACAAACTGTGAGTACTAAACCTCCCCGCTGCCAGAAAGGGCTCCCTTCCCCAACCTCTGAGATATTAAATGGGGATAAAACTCCTGGTGCATTGCAACTAACTGAAGGAGAGTAGACGTCTTCCTCCCTGACAGCTGCTTTGGATATATATAGAACAGAAAGGTGCTCTGAGTCATCCAGAAGGGTACTGGAAAGATAAAGAAGCTAAAGGAAAACCAAGAGTTGCTCACCCCTTGGCTGGAAGTGGCACATGTACCCAGCCCTCAGGCAAATAGCCTAGGTGGAGCTGCTGGCTCTCTGATCCAACTAGAATGTGAGGGGACATTCCCTGGGAGGGAGAGGTGTTGGGAGGGTGGACAGTGGTCTCTTTGCAGTGACTTTGGATAGCTGAGCCTCCTTTGAATCTCAGAAAGGACCCTGACTCAACAGGCAGAGTGGAGGGGAGATCTCCTCAGGCAGAGCATGGACAGAGAGGCAACCAATCAGCAGGACTCTGACAAACTGCTAAGAATCTATCCTGCTCAAGGGAAAGGGAGTAGACAGCCTTCTGAAAGACTGACTAACCTAAGGAGACAGATTAGCTCAGTGGAAGAATTCCTGCCTTGCATATACAAAGTCCTTGGTTTGATTCCCAGCTCTTCTTAGAGAAGTGATCCACTGGGTTATCAGGCATCCAGCTGAAACTTTGACAGGGAACACATAGACATTCATTTAATATTAGCTTTTCTTGGGTCTCTTAATTTTTTTTTTTTAAAGTTCCATTTAAAATTTTTTCCTTATTTCACTCACTAAAACCTGTTTCAAAACCTGAGGGCAGGCTGCAGGGTGACTGACTGATGAACACCAGCAGCCTGAGGACCTCCTTAGGGGCCTAAGAGGGAAGCTTGTTTTTCCTTGTTTAGTTTTGTTTTTTTGTTCTTTTTTTTCTCTTTCTTTCCTCTTTTTAAAAAAAAATTAGTTGCTGCTATCTTGTTTCTTGTTTGTTGTGTTTCCCCTTTCTTTCTTTCACTTTTTTTCTTTTGCCAATTTCTTCTAACTACATTATTTCTTTTCTTTCCTTCATCTTTCTATCTTCTGTATTCTGTTGTTCTTTCATTCCACTTCTTTTTGTTTGGTCTTCAATTTTGCTTGTTTTTATTTCTCTCTCCTTCCTCTATTTCCTTTCTCTCTTTTTCTTTTTTTCTTTTTCTCTTTTCTTTTTCCTTTTCTTCTCTTCTCATCGTTCAAACTTTTTAATTCATTCTATATATTTTTCTCTATTCCGTTTCTCATTTCATTATTTCTATTCCACTTCTTTATTCTTATTCCTCTGTACTTCTTATTCATACTAATTATTCATTTTCCTAGCTTTTGTACAGTTCCTCTTCTACTGTTTACTATTAATATTACTATAGCTATTCTTTTTCTCTTCATATCTCTTTCTTTTCTCTGGTCCTCATTTTTTTTTTCAAGGGAACATAGACAACAGCAAGAAATAGAATGAAAGCAATGAAATGTCAAGGTGAAATCTTACCACACACACACACAAACAATAACAAATCAAACCCTAGAGTAGAGAGAGAAGTGAATCAACTGAATAAATACAAGATAAAGGGATGCCTAGTCACCAACAAAAGATTACAAGTCATGCTAAGAAACAGGAAGACATATTCCAGTGCAATGATAAACTAAAAAACAGGAGGAGATGCAGAACATAGAACAACTAATCAGAGGTGTCCAAAAAAATCATGAATCAACTTAATTAAGTGATGGAAGAGATTAAGGATATTAAGAAGACACTGGGAGAACATACTGAAGAACTTGCAAACATACATAAAAAGATAACAGATATGATGGTGATGAATGGCACAATGAATGGAATAAAATATACATGGGAAGCACATAACAGCATATTTGAACAGGCAGAGGAAAGAATCAGCAATGTGGAAGACAGTACAGTTAATATCAGACAGATAGTAGAACAGATAGATAAAAAGATAGAAAAAGTCCGGCAGGGACTTAGGGATTTAAATGACAACACAAAACACACTAACATACACATCATATGCATCCCAGAGGGAGAAGAGAAGGGAAAGGGGACAGAAAGTATGTTGGAGGAAATATTGGCTGAAAATTTCCCAACCCTATTGAGGGACATGTATGTATATGTCCAAGAAGTGCAGTGCACCCCAAACAGTATAAATCCTAACAGGCCTACTCAAGACATATACTTGTCAAATTGTCCAGTGCTCAAGACAAAAGGAGAGTACTGAAAGCAGCAAGAGAAAAGAGATCCATCACATACAAGGAAAGCTTGATAAGATTAAGGGCTGCTTTTTCATCTGAAACCATGGGCAAGAAGGCAGTGTTCTGACATTGTTAAGGTGTTAAAAGAAAAAAAATTCAGCCAAGAATTCTCTATCCAGCAAAGCTGGCATTAAAAAATGAAGGAGGTTTCAAAATATTCACAGATAAACAGATATTAAAAGAGTTTGTCAATAAAAAACTTGCCCTACAAGAAATACAAAAGGAAGTAGTGCAGGTTGAATGGAAAGACAGGAGAAAGAGAGTTGGAGAAGAGTGTAAAACCAACTAAAAAGATAAAAAGAGAAATAATAACAACATATGGCATACATAAATCTAAAGAAAATATGGTTAATATATGTAATTCCTTGACAGTTATAACATTGAATGTTAATTGATTAAACTCTCCAGTCAAGAGACACAGATTGGCAGAATGGATAAGAAAATATGACCCATCTATGTTTTGCATATGTATCTCTATGTTAGACCCAGAGATGCAAGAAGGTTGAAGGTGAATAGTTGGAACACAATTTTACATCCAAACAATAAACAAAAAAGAGTGGGAGTATCTATACTAATATCAGACAAAATAGACTTATTTATTTTTTTAATATATTTTTTATGTTTTCTAAAAGCTACTTAGATTACATAAAATGTTATATAAAAAAATATAAGGGATTCCTATATGCCCCACTCCCCACACCTTCCACTTTTCCCCACATTAACAACTTCTTTCATTAGTGTGGAACATTCATTGTAATTGATGAACACATTTTGGAGCAATGCCACTAATGCTGGATTATAGTTGAACCTCCAGTAGTCACTGCCTCTACATCAATGATATAATTTCTTCCATTGCTAGAATCACAGTAACTGTACAGAAGAATACCAGTAAGTCCACTCTAGTCCATATTTTATTCCCCAATCCTGTGGATACTGGGATGGTGTTGCCCACTCCACTTCTAGTTTAGAGGGGACTTTGATCCCATACAGCTGATGGATGGGACTCTCTTGCTTGCAGTTGTAGACTCTCTTCGTTCCTTAGTTTGGAAGTTGTTCATGCTCACCCCCTTGTTAGTTGTCCTGGGTGAGTCCAATGAGCTAGTGTGACAACTCTGTTGAGGCTCAGGGCCAAGCTGGCACATGGACAGCCCAAAGATTCAAGTCTCTTGGTTGGACATCTACCAACTTCAGCACCAACTGTAATTTCAAATAGAAGGATCAGAAAAGGCATATGTAGAAAAGTCACAATTGAGTACAACTCTGTCACACTCGGGAACACAAACTCCAAAGTAGGGCTCACTGGCAAGGCACCCAATTCCTGAGCTGTTTGCCATGACCATAGAACTTGGGTGTCTCCAGAGCCCTCAGGAGCCCCACTATTTGTGGTAGTATCTACTTTGTCAGTCTGTATTATCCTGCGGAGACGTACATAAGCGTTACCTCTGGGATGACCTCCCGACTCCCTTTGAAGTCTCTTAACCATATGAACTCATTTATCTTTACCTTTTACCCCTTTTATTAAAGGTCTTTTTCCAGCTGTATTGCTAGTTGGTGCTTGGTAGTAATTCCTTGGTGCAGAGAGACTGAATCCAGGATTCATGTTCCACGCTGGGGGAAGGTATTGAATCTATATGCTGAGTTTGACTTAGAAAGAGGCCACATTTGAGCAACATGGAGGCTTTCAGGAGATAATTCTTAGGCACCCTACAACACAAGGCTAAGTTTCAATTTCAAGAGCAAAGGCTTATAAGCATAGACATCACTATCAATGGCCCATTAATGGATCATCCTTCTTCACTAGTTATTGCCCCTCTACTTGGGGAATTGTTGCTGTTCCATCAAAGAAGGTGTCAGAGCTCCCCAGGATGTGAATTCAGTACTCTTTCGGTTATTGTGTGAACTTCTAACCACTGTGACAATGCCGCATGAACATTTGAACACATTTATATACCTTATAGGCATTACCAGGTGAACTTCCTCCAATATATTCCCCATCACTGACACCCGACACCTATGATCCTCCACTGCCACAGTAGTAACCCTTCTGTGGTCCAAGACTTCTTCAAAAATGAAGCCAAGAATATTGCCAAATACAATTAATGGGAAAATGAAATAAAAATGATAAGTTTAAACATAAGAAATAAAATACATAATAAGTTAGGAAAACTAAAACTAAATTAAAATTTAAAAATTGGGATGTTAGAAAAATGAAAAATATTTTTAAAAATTTTTTGACGTTTTGCCTTCATCATTATTATCTGTTGCATGTATGTACAGTGTCATTTTCATCCACTTTTCCCCCAGTGTCTTACTTTTTCTTTAACTTTGTCCTCCAAGTAGTTTTAGGTCACAGTAAAGTCACATACAGAATATAGGGGTCTCCAAAATACCCAACATCCTCCCCCTTTCCCACCTTCCCAAATTAATAACCTTTTTAAAAAAATATTTTTATTTATTTTTAAAAGATTCTTAGATTACATAAAATGCCACATAAAAAATTTATGGATTCCCATATACCTCACTCCCCAGACCTCCCACCTTTCCCCATATTAACAACTTCTTTCATTACTATGGTACACTCATTGCAATTGACGAACACATCCTGGTGCATTGCCATTTAAGCATGGATTATAGTCTACATTGTAGTTTACACTCTCTCCCTCCCAACTCTGTAGGTTATGGCAGGATACACAATGGCTTTTATCTGTCATTGCAATGTCATTCAGGTCAATTCCATGGCCTGAAAATGCCCCCATATTACTCCTCTTTTTCCCTCCCCCTTGCCTCGGCACCTCCAGTGGCCACTGACTCCACATCAATGATAAAATTTCTTCCATTGCTAGAATCACAACAAGTCTGCAACAGAATACCAATAAGTTCAGTCTAGTCCATATTTTATTCCCCAATCTTGAGGATTCTGTATTGGTGATGCCCACTCCATCTCTAAATGAGAGGGGGCTTCAATCCCATATGGGTGATAGATGGGACTATTGTGTTAGTCAACCAAAACGGGTGCTGATGCAAAACACCAGAAATCTGTCAGCTTTTATAAAGGGTATTTATCTGCTGTAGAAATTTATAGTTATCAGGCCAAAAAGCCTAGGTTTCTTCCCTCACCAAAGTCTGCTGCCATGTGTTGGAGCAAGACAGCTACCAACATTTCCCAGGGTTCAGGATTCTTGGGTTCCTCTCTTCCCGGGGCTCTGTTTTTCTCTGGGCTCAGCTCCTCCATTTCCTCCACAGGGTCTGCTGTAGACCATGAGGCTCTCTAGGCTTCACCTCTCTCCAGAAGGCCAGCTGTGTTCTGTCAGGTGAATGGCTTGTCTCATTTCCCGGGGCCTTCTCTCCTTCCTCACAACTAAGCTAGTCTCTGTGCTTACTTCCCCGGGCTCCAGCATTAAAACTCAGCATCAGAACTCCAAACTCTGTCCTTTGCCATGTCTTTTATCTGTGAGTCCTCACCCACCAAAGGGCAGAGACTCCACGCCCTACTGATGTGGCCAAATCAAAGCCCTAATCATAATTTAAACATGCCCATGTACAGACCAGTTAACAAACACAATCCAATATCTATTTTTGGAATTTATAAACAATGTCAAAGTGCTACAACTCCCTTGCTAGCAGTTGTAGACGCTCTTGGTTCCCTGGTGTGGTGGTTTTCCATCCTCACCTCCTCATTAGTTGTCCTGGGTGAGTCCAATGAGCTGGAGAGAAGTTGTTGCAATTCCACTGGCATATGGGCAGCCCAGAGATTCAAGTCTCTTGGGAATACACCTACCAACTCCAGAACCAACTGTAGGTTCAAATAGAAGGGACAGAAGAGGCATGTGTAGAGAAGTCACAACTGAGTCCAACGTGGACACACTTGGGAGCACAAAGTCCAAAATGGTCCCACTGGCAAGTTACCAAACTCCAGAGCTATCTGATATGACCATAGGACCTGAGTGTCTGTGGAGCCCCCAGGAGCCTCACTCTTTTGGGTAGTGTCTACTTTGGCCATCTATGAGATCCTGCTGAGACATATATAAGCAATTACTCTCTCATGACCTCCCGACTCACTTTGAAGTCTTTTAGCCATTTAAACTCATTTGTCTTTACCTTTTCCCCCTTTTATTCAAGGTCTTTTTCCAGTTGTATCACCAGCTGGTGCTTGGTAGTAATCCCTCAGTGCCAGGGAGACTCATCCCCAGAACTCATATCCCTCGCTGGGGGGAAGGTAATGCATTTGTGTGCTGAGTTTGGCTCAGAGAGAGGCCACATTTGAGCAACATATAGGCTCTCAGGAGGTAACTCTTAGGCACCCTACAACACTAGGGTAAGTTTCAAATTCAAGAGCAAAAGGCTTATAAGCATAGTCTTTAATATCAAGAGCCCATCATTAGACAATCTTTCTTCAATAGTCATTGCCCCTATACTTGGGGGATTGTTGCTGTTCCAATGGAGAATGTGGCAGAGCTCTCCAAGATGGGGAATGAATAATCTTTTGGTTGTTACGTGAATCTCTACCCACTGTGGCAATGCCCCATGAACATTTGAACATATTTATATATCCCATATGTATACCCACGTGAACTTCCTCCCATGTATCACCCATCACTGACATCCTATTTCATTGATCCTCCCCTGCCACAGTTGTAACACTTCTGTGATCCAAAACCTCTTCAAAATGAAGCCAAGAATATTGTCAAATTTGATTAGTAGGAAAATGAGATAAAAGTGATAGGTTTAAACATAAGAAATAAAATAAGTAAAAATTTAGAAAAATTAAAACAAAAATAAAGTAAAAAAAATTGGGGTATTAAAACATGAAAAATATTTTTAAAAATTTTTGAAGTTTTGCATTTCATCACTGTAATATCTGTTGCCTGTGTGTACAGTGGCATTTTATTCCATTTCTTCCCCAGTGTCTTACTTTAAAAAAAAAATTTTTTTTTAATTTTATCTTCAAAGTAGTTTTAGGTCACAGTAAAGTTACATACATA
>JAQZBX010065732.1:0-16247 GCA_029593785.1 Cabassous unicinctus
TTCATTGAAGCTTTCGGTTACAGAAAAATCACATAGAAAATATAGGGGATACCCATAAACCCAATGTCCTCGCACTCTCCCATTCTCCCCAACTAATTACATTTTACATGTGGATGGTAAAACTTGTTACAATTGATGTAAAAATATTGAAGCATTGCTACTAATCAGGGTCAATGGTTTACATTATAGTTCATATTTTGCACTGTATAGTTTTATAAGTTTTGACAAAATTTAAAATAGCCTGTATGCATTATTGCAAGATCACGCAGAACAAGTCCAATGCCCTGAAAATACCATATGTTCCATCTATTCTATTCTCCCCTGCCCCTCAGAACCTATGGCAACCACTAAGTTTCAAGTTTTGAAGAATAAGGTTCAGAGTTACATGCAATAATACTGAGGACTTGACATATTGGTCTGTTTTCTTTTATTAGGCATTGCCTATATTCTCAAGAGAATTTTGCCCCTCTAATTGAGAACATAGCAGGACACCCCAGGATGAGAGTTTAATATTTTCTTGTTTATGGTGTGGGTCTCCAACCACTGAGATAACACCCTATGACAAGATAAACACTTTCATATTCCATAGAAGCATGTCCCAGGTGTACCCTATCCCACATACCACCCACCTCTGATGACCTGAACAAGTAACCCACCCCTGCCATATTTGCCACAAGAACATTCCCACCATTGTGGTTTTAACCACAGACCTGCAAATCCCCAGAGTTCACCTGTTCCTTCCTTTAACCCTCCCCAGATTTATTGATAGTCCAACCCTACTCCCCCACCCTACTCCCCCTCACATTTCTGTACCATATATCCCAATCACATCACTGCACCATCACCCCCATCCACTGCCCAACCACAACCTTCCACCTTATCATGCTATTTGTCCATACTGAGCATTGGCTTACCACCCTCTACTCCCTTTCTGTCTCCTGTTAGCCTATCTTCCAGAATCTAGCTCTGTGATTCTGCTCAATTTGCTTAAGGCAAATCAGCGAGGTCATGAAATGTAGTTTGGTGGTTTCTCAGAAAGCTGGTTATAGAACTGCCATATGATCCAGTAACCCCACTGCTGGATATATACCCAGAAGAATTGAAAGCAGGGACATGAACAGATATATGGACACCAACTATTTTTCAATATTGCCAGAAATTGGAAGTAACCCAAGTGTCCATCAATATTCAAAATATAAAACTGAAAGTTCTTTCCATTTGAAAATTAAAAATAAATATAACCAAAAATGCAATCTCAATTTATTCTAGGTAAAATAATTAATATAATATTTACCTCTAGAATACCTATGTCATGAATTGCAATGTGACTAATGCATATTAATGCATATATTTTAAAGTAGTACTCAAATGAATAATGGAAATATTAAACTCCTCTACTATTGAAAAGAAAGCTATTAAAATAAAGAATATAATAATATTTTTCTAGGTGTTAAAAAATGAATTTAACTAAATAGAATTGGAGAAACAAAATAGTGGAAATAAAATAACAATGAATAAAAAGCAAGTAAAAATTGAATAACATTTATTAAAAATGATAGAAAGATAAAGAGCCATTCTTTTACAAGCAAAAAAAACAAAAAAACAAAAAACAAAAAATCCCAGTAATAATCCATGAGAAGTAAAAAAGAGACAGATAAGTAAAACAGAGGGAAAAAGAATAATGATCTACAGAATCAAACTAAATCTTCAAGTGAATCAGAAGAGATTTAAAATCTTTGGTCAGATTTTGTCTCCTGAAATGACCTTGTAAGTGGTACATGATTTCCCCTCCATTATAAACACCTCTAAACACAAGCAAAATGCACATAAAATGTTTTCAGGCATTGGACAGGAGGCATAACAAGCCAGTTATCCATAAAATAAATGAATTATATGAGAAGGAAATCAAGTTTTCCTTTTTTTCTGTACTGCTTGTTGATGAGGGAGATACTGAGTACCAGCATAGTATAAAAGTCTGGCATAGCTGAAGAGGCAGACATTGGAGTTTCCACCAGCTAGAGAAGCTTTAACGTTAATTATGGGCTATCAAGTGAGTTGCCCTGAATAGTGATATTGGGATTTCCTGTAGTTCCTTAACATTATGCTGAGCTGTATACGTGCGGATGGTGAATGACCAGCCAAGTAAGGGAGGCTACTATAGGGCTGGAAGCAGAGCATAAGTACCAGAGGTCAAAAAATCCTGGGCAAAGCTGGATTTATGCCCTAGTCAGTAAGACAATTATATTTGATTAAGTGAGGGTGAAAGTAAGACAAAAAAAAAAATAATCAGGCATTAGAACTGTAAGATTTCTGGCCCTTTAGTAAATACTATGCATTAAGACAATGGTTAACACCAAATAGATCTTTTTTACAAAGAATAATATGAAAGTGAGAGTTTCAAAAGGCATTGCCAGTCATTTATTACCAGCAAAAACCCAGCTCAATACCCCTATTGAAAGACAAAATAATCCAGGATCCTTGCAGTTTATCATTTAAAAATTACAGTATATTATTTTAAAAGGTACTGAACATAAGACAAAGCAAGAAAATGTGACCTATATTAATGAAAAAAAATTAATAGAAGTAGATTTCAAGATCAACCCAAAGTATTGGTTAACATCCGAGGATTGTAAACTAGCTTTATACTTATATATAATACATTTCACAGTAATTGTCTCTATTAAAAAGTAAGGCCAACTAAGTGATGTCTATAATATGTGAATAGTAATAGGATATACAAACATATAAATGCAAATATAGTCATATAAATACTACAGTTGAAATACTACATTTAGAAAAAGCAGAACTCTATATTGCAGAGATATGAAGGACAGTATAAAATAATGATTTGCCCAATATTTCAGGAAATTTAAAAATTATTTTTGCAAATTATTCTTTCTTCAAATTTTACTTATATTTTTTGAAAGTGTATTTAATGACTATTAAAAATTTATTTTGATACTGGGGAGAAATACTCTTGGTGATTTTTCAAGGAGCAAGCAGAGCCTATTAAAGGGGCATTGGCATAGAAAATCTCCATCAGCCTCTCATTTGTTTTAAACCCTAAGGTTGCCAATTGTGAAATAAATCAATGTTGGATTTTTAATCTCTAAATATATATTTTTAATATCATTGAGTTTTTGAGAATTGTGCTTTCAAAAGCTCATTAAATATATAATATTTTCTTGTAACTCCTTGATCCATGCCATCAAATTCTCTCCTGAGATTCTAGAGTGTAAATGTTTCTCTTTTTAGAGTTTTCCTACATCTACATAAAAATTATTCATTATTGTTAATTCATGCAATATTCACAACAAAGCATTTCACCTGGTTATATTTGGATGAAGTATACTTTTGCCCATTAAATTTAAAAATAATTTACACTTCTTAGTTTAATTTTTACATTTTTCTTTCATGACACTCTAATAAAAGCTAGTAAAGGAACATAATAAAATAAATTGAACAAATACTTTTTTGTCAGAATACAACAATACATCTGCTGTGCAAAAGAATTAAATGACACTAACAAAACTGACTGGAAAAATTCCACCATATATCCCCTGTGATTCCTCAAAACTTCTCATCCATTAGGTGGGCCACACTCACAGAAAGCAGTTAGCTATGCTGTTCCAGCCAATGCAAAATACATGAAATTTTCTTTTGACATATGTTTAATATAATATAGATCATGGTGTATTATCAATATTTAATAATAAAATGAAGATGTTGCTAAAATACAGTGTGATAAAAATTATGTGAGCACATAAATATACATTACAATAAGCATTATATGCACATAGAAAAATACTTGGATGAAAATATATCTAAAGATTAATAACATATATGAATGATTTTCATTTTCTTCTTTGAATTTTGATATTCTAATTTTTGTGTAATGAACAATATTTACTCCTATGATTGTATCACACTTTTAAATATAAAAATATTTCATAGCAAAAATTATTCTATTCCATCGGGGTGATTAATTTTCTGGTCTTCAAGCCATAAAGTAATTATTTTTGTGGAAATACGTTCTCTTTCACCCAGTCATCAATGAAAGCATCACAAAAGAATACTTAAAAATGTTGCTCAACATTATATGATTTCTAAGAGATAAGTAAGTTCTGGAATGAATACATCAGTCCTTGGGACATTCTAAACATCATCCTTGGAAACTGGTCCAAGGGATGATAGAATGGTACACTATCAGCAATCCTCAACGGAGGAGGTACTGTGGCATTATCAGGGTGAAGTGCAAAGGAGTCTCTGGCTCTGATTGTGTTCACAGTAGTTCTCTTGTATACCTGTGAGACATTCTAGGTGTACTTTCCATTAGACAGGGACTTGGACATAATTTTTAGTTTGATTTGTTTTTACCCTAAGCTTGTTTATTTCCACTGGAAAGCCTGGCTTGTTTGGGAGGTACAAAGGAGAAACATGTTTCTCAGTGAGGTGATTTATTGTGAGTGCACAAGAAAAGAACTGGGGGGGGATTTTCCCAAAACCAGTTTCCGGAGAGAATGTGAGTTCAGGATTTTATATGCAGGGAAAGAAAAAAACAAAACAAAACAAAACAAGTGCAAGCTACATGGCTCAGTTATGCCAGATCAGCAAAGATACAGGATTTCTTCAAGAGTCTTGTAATAAGGAACAGGATACACTCCTTAATTTTGTTTTTCCTCAAGCATATCAACCTTATCCTTGCTATCCCAGTTTCTGTGGTTAATCAATCACATCTCAAGAGTTAGAACTTGACACGTAGCCTCCTAAGTCCAGTGCTTCCATTATTCCCTTTTCTGCTGACCATGCAGGCATGTCCAGTCTTCAGTGCTTAAGGGGAAAGAAATTGATTTACAGAACCACAGGGTGTGCCCCAATGTAACTGATTTAATATTACTATGAGAAGCTTTTTTATTCCTGTAATTGGAACTGAGAAGGTCTGGTTAATATGTTAAATATGAGATGCTAACAAGCTATTGAGGAAATATAATGGACAGTCAGCTCCATTACTTCTAGGGAGGGGTATTAAAGGTTTTATACCTGCTTATGTGGGGAAAATTCTTAATACACAATTTTCCAGCTAGCAATTTATTTTACCTCAGAACAAAACAAAAATTCGTACATGAAAAAATAAACATAAATTTTTCAAATGAAACACATATATGACAGAAAATTTAGGGTCCTTGAATGGTTTACATATTTTATTTGTGAGAAAAAAATTGACTTTGACCAATTTCTAGACAGCTAATTGTGGCAGAAAAAGTACTGTACTCAAAAGTACTTTGTTATAGTTTATCCTTAAAAATGAGGCCATTTTTAGAACATGCAGATATATTTGTCTGCATATATATATATATATATATATATATATACCTTTTTTTGAGAGAGAGAGATACACATAGCTATTAGGCCTTACCTAATAAGGCCAGGATTTTAGAAATGTAGAGACATCATTGAACCAGAGTCATCAAGAAATTTACATATAATGAAAATATAATTTTGGTATGTTATTATTATTATTATTATTTTTAGGGGGCACTGGGGAACGAACCCAGTACCTCCTATATGAGAAGCCGGTGCTCAACCACTGAGCTACACCTTTTCCAAAATGTTATTTCAAATAATCACTTAAAAACCTATTTTCTAATAATTAACAGTAATACATGGTCTTTAATATTAACGCAGCCCAATAAAGTGGACTAAGATTTCAATTTCTGATCTGACATTTTTATTAGATTATATTGGCTATAAATACACAGTAAATGATGAATTAAACCTCTCTACCATTGCTTATTACATATGTAGCATATTTGCTCAATTTTTCTGAAATTCTTTTATATGGAATATAATATTATGAGAATGATCTCTGGACTCAAACAATCTCAGCAGAATAACAGATCTAATATTTAAATAGTTTAACTCCAGATAAGTTATTTAACTTTCTGTGTCCTTTACTCATTTATAAAATATGTACAATAGGTATACCTTTGATATAATAATTGCCTGTGGATAAAGGTGTTAATAAAAGGAGGTACATAAAATATTGTCAAGTTCTTTTTATTATGTAATATATGTGTTCTTATTATATAATATCCAAATGATGATTTATGCCTAATATTTATTTGGTAGTCAAAGATTTTTTTCAGTGATATTTTGCAAACTACTTTTTATTATTAATTTCTAGAATCACAAAACTAGTTTTTTGATGCCAGATAATTACTTTTAACAGAAAGTCAATAATGTCAAGTAACACCTTTGATTTCTCAAAAGTTTACAAAGGTTGAATGCTTCTATGCAAAGTAGGAATACCACAAATATGCCTGACTTTATTCTTATGGGGTTGGCAGACTGAAGAAATCCATCTGATCCTCTTTATGCTGTTTGTCCTGATATATCTGATTACTGTTCTGGGGAAAGCAGGGATGATATTGAAAATTCACCTAGATTTTCAGCTTCACACCCCCATGTATTTTTTCCTCAGTCATCTGTCACTCTTTGATCTCAGTTATGTAATAGTCATCACACCTTAGAGAACTTCCTGACTTCAACCAAATATATTTCATTCATGAGCTGCTTCTACCAGGTGAACATTTTTGTCTTCTTATCTGCCACTGAATATTTCCTCCCTTCAATGGCCTATGGCATGCCCTCATCAATGGGTCCTACATGACTAGCTTTACTGATTCTTTGGTTAACCGTCTTTGCACGAACAAATTGAATTTCTGCAAATTCAATGTAATCTATCACTTTTTCTATGACACAATCCCAATTTTAGCCCTATTCTGCACTGACACTTGTGACACTGAAATCAGGATTATCATTCTCACTGGATCAAATGTAATAGTGTCTCTTATCACAATCTCTGTATCCTATGTATCCATTCTTTCTACTACCCTGAAAATTAATTCCACTTCAACCAAATGCAAAGGCTTCTCTATTTGTGCTTTCCACCTCCTGGGAGTCCCCATATTTTATGACACTATGATATTTACTTATTTAAAACCAAAGAAGTTCTACTCCTTGGGAAAGGATCAAGTGGTCTCTGGGTTTTATATTATGGTGATCACCATGCTGAATTCACTCATTTATAGTCTTAGGAACAAAGAAGTGAAAAATGCTTTCATTAGAGCCATGCAGAAGAGAGAGGGCTCCAGGCAATTGAAATAATATTGATACTGATTTTTAAGTAAGTCTTTTCTTCCTTTCCTATTTGGGCATTTATTGATCTCAGTTTAAATACATCAGCCGTCTTTAATTCATTAGCATTGTTCTTGAGCCAATGTCTGCTTGACCACAAATGCTTTGGAAGATTTCCAAGAATAGGTATTAGAAATTTAAGTAGTAATTGACAGCTATGAAATTTGCATTAAACATGTGGTTTAAATGTATTTTTCTAAATAATTATATGGATTATTCTAAACCCATAGTTTTATTATAAAGAATAAATCATATGTTGAATTTAAATATTTCGCCCAGTAGTAAGATATTCTGGCCACTTTCATCAGAATAATTACATTCTTGCAAAATTTTTATTATCAATATCTTTTTTATGATAATATTCACTGGTTTTTTATAAATACCTAAGGCTTATTTTAATCATAAACTAACAGCTTAAAAGAAATAGCAGCATTGTAATATTTGGTCTTTTATAAAACTAAAATATTGTGATAGAATTAAGATATAGAAAAAAATATGTGTGAACATTGAAGAAAATCTTGAAATTATTTTAAAATTTTAAAGAAAACAGAAATATCTTCACCATTTTGATAATTTTATTTATGGTCTCCAATAAATAAACTTATGTGTGTATATTATATTATACATATTTCTACAAAATTATTGTCATTTTCCATTTCTCTTTTGCATGTTTTGGTTTCCACTGATCCCTAAAATATTGGTTATATCCTTTTTATTTTCAATTTGGGAGATGAAAGCTTTCTTTGTACATAAGCAAAATAGACTCTCATCTTGTAATTCTTTAAGACCTGAAGTGTGGTAAATTCATGATTTAAAATATCTGCATGCAGTAATTTCTTTATGTGTCAACCTTCTAATTATCTGACAATACTACCATTCTGTGATGTGTCAACAAGCTTCAGTAATTAGTATTTCTTTGTTTAATTGCAGTATGATTTTAAAAACTATTTCCTTCTTCCTGTTTGTTACAGTGTTTAAAAAGAAATAAATTCTTAAGTTAAATTCTTTCCTCATTTTTTAAATTAAGTTCAATAGAGAAAATTTGTAAATCTAGGGATAGATAATGAATCCAAGTTTTGTGCCATCCCATAATTGTAGTTAGATATTTTGATAAAATTTTCATTAAAAGTTGTCTACTATTCAATATATACTTAGGAATTATTATTTTTCATTTTTCAATTATTTGATTTTTCATTTAAACTTTTACAATGTTTATTAGATATATGTTTTGCTTTCAAGTTGTTTTTGTACTTTTAACTTATATTAAGGTTGTCTGTGTAGAATTACATTTGTTTATTTTTAATGTGATTTTTGAATAATTAAAATAATGTTCAACCACTGTTTTATAGTTTAAATGTTGAACAACTTTTCACGAATTCATCACTGTTAATTATTGTATTAAATACTGAAAATGTGCTTTATTTTTCTCTATGTGATCCCAAGGAAAAGTGGGTTCTTTTCTCCTTATGTGTCTTTAATGTCAATTCCTGAGACACAGGAATTTCAAAGAGAGAAGATGTTTATTTGGTTGTGCAAACAAAAGAGGTCAGTCACCTTAGGTGGCCCAAAAAGTGACTCTCTATTTGCAGAAATTCTAGTGCTTTATAAAAACAGAATGCTAACAAGTAATTGGGATGGAGTTCGCACAGGTTCTTTCACTAATTAACATTAAGGACTAAAACAGGATGGGGAGTGGTACAGACCTGGGCAGTGAGTTACAAAGATACAACCATTATCAGAGATCAAAGCATCTTGGACAGGGGGATACCAAAAATGAAGGTCAGCTGCAAAGTTTTTCATTTGGATATCTCATATTTCATAACATCAGGGTGCCAATGAATAATTGGGGTGGAGCTGAACACAGGTTCTGTCATTAATAAACATTAAGGGGCTGAACAGAGGTGGGGTAGTAAACAGTCAGTAACAAGGCTTGGAGATAGGGGTTTACAGAACCATGGTCAGATACATATATGGATATTAAGATGAAGTGGGTGGAGTGGCCACCATCCACTTGTGTAAGTATACACAAGGGTGAGGTTAAGTCTAGAGTAAACATAAATGTGGGGATCTAGCCAGCTTCAGTAATTTCAGGTATTAGCCTTTAGCTATTTTATAATATAAAGGGATCTATATAATGATTTAATAGTCATAATTATTTCTTAATTCTTAATCTCAGTTACAATGTATCATGCGAAATGCCACCAACATAGGAAGCAATGATGAGTGGTAAATAGACACCAGTGACAAGTTATTTGAACACAGAGGTATGTTTTAAGTTTGCCACATATATTCTGAATTCCCAAAGTATCAAAAAGAAGTATTTCTTTTGCACTTCAAAGAAATCAAATGGCTTTATTCACTGTGAGGAAATTGACTAACATTTTGGCATCACAAATAATAAGAGGCATCCTAGAATAACAACACACAGAGAAAATAGTACATGGGACTGTTCATATGGGAATTCCCATGACCGATATATCCATTCCCAAATTTCCTATCAGAATGAAAAGATACGATGCCAGAAATAGAAAAAAGCAGGGAGACTTTCAGCTCAATATTATCTGTGAAACCCCTCAGTATAAACATCATGGTTTCAGTCACATTTTTCAACTGAATACTGTTTGACTCCAAATCTAATGCCAACTCTGACATTTCAACTTATATTTATTGGTCCTGAATGCAATATTCCATGAAAAGAGTGCCCACCCTATTATAATCCCTTGTTTGTTTCTTGGAGCAGAAAATGTATCCTATGAAGTGATGAGGTAAGCCAAAACAAAGAATTTGGGGTCAATTGGATGTTACTTTCCTGTATCAAATAAATGAAGAACTTATTTTATACACTTTTTGGCTAAATGAGTCATGCAAAATAAATCCCCAAAAATCTGCCCATTTATGTAGTTTATTTCCCGTCACGTGATTTTACTAAATTAAAATGAAAAACAATATGAAGATTATTAAATTTAAAATATTTCTAGATGACTTAAAAATGGGATGAGTTGGACTTATTATTCAGCTTGTCTCACAGGGCTTTCTTTTCACACCAGACATTTGGGACTCTTTCTTGGGAATAAAGCCATTCCAGTAGTCCTTTAGGAACACTTAGGAAAGGGCTGAGATAGTATACAGGTAGTAGATCTTGTGTGCCATTAAAAGAGTACAATACCTGTTTTCTAGTTTCCTCGAACTGCACAGCACACATGCTGCACAGGCCCTTTGCGCAGGTGTTCCTCTTTTTAAAACACTTTCCTCTCATGAAAATGTACGACTAACTGTTCCCCATTCTAGTCTTTGATCAAAGGCCAACTTTATACCAAGGCCTGTCCTGACCACTCTATATCCATTTGCTTTGTCCTGACCTTGGATCCACATCTCTCACCCAATAGCTTTCATCATATGCTTTATTTTAAATATTACTTTTCTCATTCACACATAGTATATTGCTTAATTCTGTATGTTTTTCTGCATGCCTCAGCTGGAATGTAAGGTCCCAAAAGACAAAGATCTTTTATTGTTTATTATACTGTGTACATATTATCTGGTACATTGTAGATATTCAATAAATTATTTAATGAATAAATGAATTAAATGAAGTAGCATAATGAACAAAATACATGTAACATTTAAGTAATCCATCAATAAAACAGCGCCTGCAAGTTTACTAACACTGAATAATATATATGATTAGTCCATATTTGCAGAATATTTGCAACTTTCTTTCACAGAATCTATGTCTTTTATAAAAATTTATTATAATTAACATATAAATTTCTTTAAATTTTCAAAGTTTAAGCTACATGATCTACATTATCTGACAATAATACATTTCTGAACTAATATTCAAAATTTTAAAAATGCATGATCTGTCTATTCAAAAGTCCAAAATAAATAAAATGAAAAATTTGGCATTGTTATTCTTTTTAAATGGGAATTAAAATATTTAAATCTAGAATATTTATATAATAAATGTGAATATGAATAATGCATAGCACTGCATATTAGATATAGTGGCCATCAGATGAATAATGGAAATATTAAATTCCATATTTAATAACAGTAATCTGTTATCTCTAGGTGCTACAATAAAACCAAGAAATTTAACCTAAAAAGTGGGAAAAATTCTAAAACTATAATAACAATGAATAAGAAACAAATAAAATTGAATAGCAATTATCAGAAAGGACAGAAAGTTAAAGAGTCATTATTTCATATGGCAAATAGAGCAGGAATAATACAAATACAGGGTAAATAAAATGAGATAGTGTTTCAAGCCATATTGTCATTTAAACCAGAAGATATGGAAAATCTTTGGTCAGATTTTGGCTTTTACCAAGACAGTGTAAATGGTACAAGAATTCCCCTGCTACCATAATTAACTGTAAACCTTAACAAAAAGCTAATGGAAAGTGTTTTCAGGCATTGGAAATAGACATAAGGTAATGGAAATGAAATAATGGAAATATATGAGAAGGAACTAATATTTAACCTGCCTTTCTGTACTGCTTACTAATTAAGGAGTTACACAGTACAAGAAGAGTATAAAGGTCTTGCATAGTGGAGTTTCCACCGTTAAAGAAGTTGGAACAGAGAAAATAGGTATCAATTAGAGATGCCCAATTATCAGCACTAGGTTTCTGCAGAGGCTCAGCTGAAAACTGTACTGTATATGTGCAGATGGAGAATCAAAAGGCAAGAGAGAAGCAATAGTACTGAGACTAGTACATTCATACTAGAGTTCACTAAGCTTATGAGAAGTTGAATTAATGGCCCAGTGAGTGGATGAAGATCTTTGATTAACTCAGGCATGAAGTTGAGCCAACAAAACAAAACAAAATGAAACAAAAAACCACAAAGAACATTTGAAATAAAGACAATGCCTTGCAGTAAATACTATGCCCTAAGACTGAGGAACAAATGAAATGGATCATCCTTAACAAAGAATAATATAAAGCCTGAGAATTTCTAAACCCATTGCCAGTAATTTATTGCCAGCCAAAACAAACCTCAATGCCCAAGATCAAAAGACAACACAATCCATACTCTGAAGAGTGTGTCATTCACAAAGTACAGTATATTATAAAAATAAGTAAAACAGCACAACAAAATGTGAACCACATCAAAGAAAAATTTAGTAGAAACAGATTTCAAGATGAACCAAAAGTTTGAATTAGCAGCCAAGGAATTTGAAACAGTTTTGAAAATATGCTTAATGACTTGAGGAAAAGATGTTACAATGAGAAAATATATGAGACTAAAATAAATATGAACTGCATAGACATTGTAGCAAAGAAAAGGAAAATATACGACACTGACAAATTTGCCCAAAGGACTCAACAGCAGATTGGAGATTAAGAAAGAGATCAACAGCATACTTTAAACCAGATTGATAAATGATTTTCCAACTAAGGAGCTAAGGGACAAACAACAAAAACAACAGCAAAACTGTTTACATAAAAAGGAAGAGAGCATAAGTAGATTAGAGAAAATGAAACGATTTAAATTTTATAAAATTTCAAGAAAAACATCAATTTATAGATCTAACATCCAAACAAGATAAATCCTATATGCCAACACCTCCCACTCCCAAAATACACACATACAGAATCACATCATAATCAAGCTACAGAAAATGAAATATACAAGAAAAACTTCAAACTTGCCATGGTGGGCATGGAAGAATATATAACTGGGTTAGATGGTGGTTAAAGGGGGAGCTTTTGAGGGTGTGGGGATTGAGGATCATATCAATTATGGCTGACTTCCCAAAAATAACAATACTACTAAAAGAAAAATCATAGTGTAAAATGTAGGAAGTTAAAAAGAAAAATAATTCTATGTCTAATGAAAATATTTGTGAAACTCAAGTGTGATATGGAGACTTTTAAGATAAAGGAGAGCTCAGAACATTAGTTGCCAAAAGTCCTGTGGTTTAAGAAAAGCTAACAGATGTTCTCCATCCAAAAAAAATGATATCAGAGGAGAAATTTAATCTACAAAAATAAATGAAGACTACAAAGAATGGGAAATATGTGAAATTTCTGTAAAAGAAACTATACATCAAAAATAATAGCATTGTGTTTTCAGGTCTGTAAAACATAGATGTAAAGCATATGGAAACAAAAGCTGATATGAAATGGAGTAGATGAAATTAGAAATTGTTAAGGTTCTTACATTTTATATGAAGAAGTATAATAGTTTATTTTTTTAAACTAAGGAAGAGTAGTTTATAGAAAAATCATGCAAGAAGTAGAGAGATCCCATATATCCCCTCACAAACACAGTTATCTCTATTGTTAACAATGCATCAGCTGATGTTTTTGTTACAATCTTTGAAACAATATTATTAAAAATAAATAGTTAATCAACGGTGATCCATAGATTTCTTTCGGGCACACTATGGTGCACAGTTGTGTGGTTTTAAAATTTTTTATCTGTAATTTATATACAACTTAAAAATTTGCATTTTAACCACGTGCAAATATAGAATTCAATGGTGTTAATATTCACTTTGTACTAACATCACCACCATCCATTAACTAAAGTTCTTTACTGGCTTAAAGAGAAATTCTGAGGTGAGAAAGCATTAATTCCCCTACTCCCTACCCCAACCCTGGCTCTGTTATCTTGTTTCTAACTCTATGGATTTGCATTCATAAATCGTAACTATTTCTTAGTGAGATCATACACTATTTGTCCCTTTGCGTTTTGTTTATTTCACTCAAAATGATGTCTTTAAGTTCTTGCATGCTGTTGCTTGTATGACAACTTTATTTCTTTTTCTTTTTTTTTAAGTAAATTTGATTTCAACTTCAAAAAATAAAATAACAGACAAAAGGCAGCTTAAAAAATTAAAGAAGCATTACTTTAAAAATTCTGTCCAGACACAATTATCTCTTTTAATCCTAAAAACAAACCCTATCATTTCTCCAGTGTTCAGCAAGATACATAAATGAGCACAGACTGGTTAAATTATATGATCAAGATATCCTTGTTAATGAAGAAAACTGAAGAAAAATGTGCTTAATCATATTCACATCTCGTAAATTTATACCTTATATACATTGTTTTGACATTTATCATTGATATAGTACCTTCTTTGCTTTTGCTATGAAAATGTTACAATATTAATGTTAATAATACTCTATAAGTTACATTAGTTGTATTTTGCCCATTTATCACCATATCCTTAACACCTTGTAATTGAACATTCTTGTGCTTTTATTAACCACAATCCTAATATACCACCAAAACCACTGTTATACAGTCCCTAGATTGTCTTCTAGCTTTTTTTCAATTAATAATAACCTCCCTAGACTACCCCTTTCAGCCACAATCACATCTATAAATCAGCAGTGTCTATTATATTCATTATAATGTGCTACCATCAACTCCATCTATTATCACATATTTACAATCAAGCTTTCTATACATTTTGCATACATTCATTATCAGCTCCTTCATATCGACCTACGTTCTTTCTCCAACTAACCTATACTCAGCATTTTAACTCATTGTATTTAACACATATCAGCAAGTCCATATGGCATTTGTTCTTTTTGTCTGGCTAATTTCACTCAACATAAAATGCTCAAGGTTCATACATGTTATATGCACTTCTCCAGTTCATTTCTTCTTACATTTGAATAGCATTCTATCATAAGTAGGTACCATATTTTTATTTATTCATCCATTGACTGGCACCTTGTTTCTTTCCATCTCTTACCAATTGTGAATAATGCCTCTACGAACATCGGTGTGCAAATAGCTCCTTGCATCCTTGATTTCAGTTCTTCTGAATATATTCTGAGTAGTGGGATTATTGGATCATAGGGCTGTTCTATATTTAGCTTCCTAAGAATGTACCAAACGGTTTCCACAGAGGCTGCACAATTTTACACTCCAACCAACAGTGAAGGAGTGTTCCTATTTCTCCACATCTTCTCCAGAACATGTAGTGTTCCATTTGTTTTTAATAATAGTCATTTTTTTAACATATCTTAATTACTTTTTAAGTTTGAATGATATTCCTTTATGTATGTACCAACTTTTGTTTATCCACTTATCAAATTACAGACATTTAGTTGCTTCCATTTTTTGGCAATTGTGCATAGTGCTGCTATAAACACTGCTGTGTGAATATGTGTTCAAGTTCAGGTTTTCAATTTGTTAGAGTATATACCTAAAAATGGGATTGCAATCTCATTTAATAATTCAATACTAAACTTCTGAAATGCTTCAAGCTGTTTTCCACAGTAGCTGCACCAGCATCATTTTACCTTCCCATCAATAAAGAACAAGTTTTCTAATTCACCACATCATCTCCAAAGCTTGTTATCCCCTGTTTTGCATAACAGACATTCTTCTGGGTGTGAAATAGTTTCTCATTGTACTTTTGATTTTCATGTTCCTAACGGTATTGATGCTGTACATCTTTTCATATGCTTATTGACCATTTATTTTCTTTAGAATAAATTCTATTAATGTTTTGCTTATTTTTAATTGGGTTGTGGTCTTTCTGTTGTCAAGTTGTAGGATTGTCTTATATAGTCTGGATAATGAACTCATATCTGATAAATAATTTTCCAGTATTTTCTACCATTTCATAGGGTTTTTTTAAAATTTCATGATAAAGCACTTTGATGCCCAAACCTTTTAGTATTTATGAAGTCCCATTTATCTGTTTCCTTTTTTTTCCTGGCTTATGGTGTAAATGCATGGCCTAACACATGACTCTACAGAAGTTTCCCTTTGTTTCCTTCAAGGAGATTTTCTTAGTTTTCTGGCTTCTAAAGCAAATGCTCTGAATTAGCTTGGCTTAAAATGAGAGGAATTTATTTGTTCATAAGATTAAAGCTGACAGAAGTAAAAACTCAAAAATCAGAAAGCTGAAACTTTCTCCCTAAAGCCTGTGGTGTTCTCAGTCTCACTGCCTTTGTCTTTGACTTTTCTATCATGTGCCAATGTGTATGGTGATACAATTCTCCTTTCTACCTGGTCCAAGTGGTTTCCAGTATCTTCTGTGACTTTCTCTCTTCATCTGATTTTCATTC
>JAQZBX010065733.1:0-16246 GCA_029593785.1 Cabassous unicinctus
CATAAAGGTAAATATGACGGGGTCCACACCTCAGTGACATTATTACTACATACCTCAGTGAAGTGGAAAGAAAACTGCAAATAATCATACTGAAAGACAGGATGAATAAAGGTCATAAGAGAAATATAAACATAATGTTATGGAAATTGAGCAAAGGAAGAGGTATAAGGGAAAAATTAATTGCACAGGACCTTAAAGAGTGTTTAGCAGTTCTATAGGTAGAGACACAATTATGATATCATTATTACATCATTTTTATCAATATACAATGTTTTGTTGTACTTAATGAGAATTGATTTGTGATAAGAACTTGTATACATTTGAAAATGATCTAAGTGATCCTTATTGTTATAATAGTTCCTGAGAGTAAAATAGTGCAATATATTTTGTAAATTCACCATGAAAAATATTTAAACTGTAGAATTTTAAGAAACTCTGGGTTATTTTATATATAGTCACAGATAAGGGGAAAGGAAGAAAGCAGTGAGGAGGAAGATTAAAAATTACTCTAAATACTCCAATGAAAATTTTGAGAATGTGCAGTTTAGCACGTTGACATTTGTTATTTATAAAATTAGATATATTTAGAAAAGGATGGGGGGGGGCACATTGCTGAGAGCATTGATTGTATCTGTCTCCAAACCACTGCAGGCAAAATTATAGCTCTGGAAAAGCTGATTGTCCTCTGCTAAACACTATAATTTCTAATATAATTGGCCAATAAATAACAACATAAATTAATTGTTGTATTTAAATACTAATGAGATTCATTTTTATTGAGCTTTAGTGTATCTCCCAGAGGCATTAATGTGCCTCAGATAAGGGGAATAAACTAAACCACAGTAACCTTGTGGACATTTTTAGCTTGGAAATAGAAAATCTGTGTGGTAAAATTTAAATAAGCCTACTTTATATGGAAATTTGGGTGTGTTCAAACTACTGAGTATATTTTTATTCTGCAAGTATTTTTTTGTTATTGTTTTTCTTTTAATAGTTGGGTTACTCATTAGGCTGTGATTAATGTCATGCTTTTTTTCACATGATGTTAGAAAACTAGCATTTACATGGGAGAAGAAAAAAGAAGAGCCACAGTAAAGAAGCCAGAAAAAAGGCGCTTAATAATCTAAATATCAAGAGACAAATCAGCAGTTTCAACAGATGCAAAGCTAACAATGAAGCCATCAGTACAGAATTGCCTAAAGCTCTTCTTGGAGGAGGGAGAAAAACGCTATTCATCTGTTGTATTCAGGACTGAGACAATATAAAACAGTACTGTTACTACCAAATATTGTGATTGCATACAGGATTTGAGTCTGGATCTGATGGTTATTCTACGTTTAATTCTATTTTTTTTTCCCAGACACTTTCTAAAAAAATTTCACCAAAAATAAAATGAGAAAATCACCATCTGTAATTTGATTTATAGCTCCATTTCAATAAGAACTGTCAAAAAACTATAGCCTAACAAATTTTAATCCTTCTTATCCAAAAGTAAGTCAGAGAGAACACTTGAGCTGTAATAAAATGCATTCAGTTATAACAAAACATTTGGTCTAATAATGGATTTCCATGCCTTCCATTTCACATCCAGTTTTATCTCCAAATTGTTGTTGTTATTGGTAAGGATGTGCAAAATTGTTTTATTTACAAAATGATTATTGATATTTTTACTGACAATAAGTATAACATAAGAGCAACCAAAAACCAACAATCTCTCCTTTCAAGGTCAAACACTAAGTTAGGAGCCACCAAGGCAATATGCAATTTCTTTTAAACTACTATAATTTTGATTGAGTTATTCAAAAGGTATGTAATAGCTATAAAACACACAGATCTTAGACTTGCAAGGAATGTGGCATTCTCTAGTAGTCCAAACCCTTCCAATATAAGAATCCTTTCTATTGAATAGCTGATAAATTCTGAGTCAGACTGTGCTTGAACACTCACAATGAAAGGAAATTCATAAATCACAAGAGAGTAAATTTCCATCTATTAGTCCAGATTTTCTTTTTGGAAAAAAAAAGTAGGCAAATAAAATAGACAAGCTTATTACTTCTAGATAATAAGTCTTCAACTATGTAAAGACTCCTTGATAAACACTTAAAGAATAATACTTACAGGTTCGACATAATAATATTGAGAGAGTATGCTCAGGACCTACTGAAGTGTTTATTAAGGTTGGCAATGGAAAAGAATGTTACTATTTCTGAGGTTGATTCATGGTTTTCATACAATCGATCTATTTTTTAAGGGTTAGCCATTGGCGAGGTACTACTTGAGCCATGAGCATCCACAGTAAATGAGATATTCTTTTTCCCTTCACCGAGTTTTGGGAGGGGAGACAAACAAATACTTAATCGTTAGATGTGAACCGATAAGGAATACAATTGTCACTAACTTTCTCAATTACTACAATAAAATTCAAACTCCTTCAGGTGACCTTCTGCATGCTAATAACAGTGACCTCTTTTTATTGCTTGAGCATGACAAGTGCTTTCCCACTTAAGGAATTTTGTACAAAATCCACCTTCCTAGGATGTTCTTTGTCCTGATATTCATATGGCTGATGACTAGGCCTGTTTTCACGATTCAGGTCTCAGCTAAAAAAGAACCTCCCTAAACATCTGTTTAAAGTAGGCTGCTCCTTTAGGTGCTTTGTTATGAGTCATCCTGCTAATTTCCTTCATACTAGTTATCAGAAATCCATGACTAGTTTATTTTTTTATTTTATTCTTATCTTCCCCAAACTAGGATTCGTTCTTTCATTCAAAAATATGGAAAAGGATATACCATGTACCAGACACTATTTTAGGCCTGAACAAATTTGACTTAAGTTTCTAGCACTCGGTGTTTTTATTCTAAAGGAAGGGAGATAAACAATAAACAAACAAAAAAATTTAAGGTACGATATGTCAAGAAATTGACCAAGAGAAGTGCCCAGTGGAGGAGTGCTATTCTTGATAAGCTGGATAGGGATGACCTCTTTGGTGAATGACATTTGCATCTCTGAAGTCCATGGCGTCAGAAACACTGCCTGCGCACTGCACGGTGCCTGGCACAGTGTCTGACCCACAGGAGGTACTCAAAAAATATTTGACAATTGAATGAGTGCGTGAATTAAAAAACGATGCTCCTCCGCACATAGGTTATAGCCTTATAAGAATTTCCCACCAGAGATACAGAATTAACCAGGCTATAACGTGGAGAATTGACTAGAGGAGACAAGACTGGAAATGAGGAGACCCACTAGGCAATGCGTGCAGTAATTCAGATGAGAGATGATGACAGCCTGTGTCAGTGGAATGGCAATAGGGCTGGGAGGTGAAAACGATAGAACACAAAGATAGTAAATGCTGGGCAAGAGTGACAGGAAGGAGGAAACAATAATGTTCAGACTTCTCACACAAAAACTGAATGGAGAGTGGTACTACTCACTTATTTGGTTAAAACAGAGGAGTATGTATAGGGAAACGATGGTAGGTTTAATTTTAGACATATTAATTTTGCAGTACCTTGGAATAATGAGTAAATGTATCCATTTGGTCATGGGGTCTAAAGTTTAGGTGAGAGATTTATACTTTAAACTCATCAGTATATAAATGTTAATGAATTTGTGAGAGTGCATAAGATCACTAGACAGTAAGACGAGAAGAGGGATCTTAAAAATTGCTAAAGAACACCAACACTTAAGGGTTGACTAGAAGAGGAAAATGCCTTTAAGACCTAAAAATGAATAGTCATAGAAGTAATCGGAGAATCAAAAGATTATCATGTGGGGAGCAGATGTAGCTCAGTGGCTGAGTGCCTGCTTCCCATGTACCAGGTCCTGGGTTCAATTTCTGGTACCTCAAAAAAAAAATTATCATGTCACATTCCAAGGGGTGATTTAATAGCAGTGTTAAATGCTGCTGAAAAATTAATTTAAATAAGGAGTGAGACTAGGGAAGAATAGCATTTTGCAAGTGTTTGGCTATCTGTTCAACAGCAGTTTCCGTGCAGGAGTGGAGAGGTCAGAAACTAGACGGGGACAGAATGAAGTCTGAATCAGAGGTAAGGAAGTGGTGACAAACACTAAAGACAATTCTTTCAAAAAGTTTCACTGTGATGTAGAGGTAAGAAAGAGGATGGTAGCTTTGCAGCCACAGGAAGTGGGAGGGGAAGAGGAGCAGGAGAGGGGAAGACTTAGTGGGAGGAAGGGAAAGGAAGGGAAAGACTGGGAGGAGAAGAGAAGGGAGAGATGTATCAGTTAATTGACGTCCCTGAGAAGGAAATACTTCCATATTTCTTACTTGGGACAGGAAAGAGTATGCATCAAATCTTCAACAGATGTGTTTATGAGTTTTGGTGAAAGGTGTCACTGCCAGGTAAACTTTGTTTTTTCTTTGATACAGAAGATGAGTCTTCCTACGAAAAGCAATGAAAGGAGGGCAAAGTGAGGTCACAAGTTTAAATCAGTAGAAAGTCTGAAGTTAGCATTATTGAAAATGAGTGGGAAAACCAAGAAAACATGGCTTTCCTTTGTGCCAAGTTTGGCCGAGCAAGGAAAACACTCTAATTGAGAAACCACATCCCTTTTGCTCTTGTAAGGGCACAAATATCGAAGGAAATTTCTGGCAAGTAGAGAAATAGAAAGGAAATTCGCTTCTATGGACTCCTGAGAATAAAAGTATTGAATCACAATACAGGGATAATGTAAACTGAGGGGCCAGTTACTACTACTTGCTGTGATATCTCCTAGTCCCTGACTGAGAAAGCAGATCCGTGAAATGTATGTAGACTTCATTTTTCTTTCCCTTCTAAACTCTGAATCTTCTGTCCTGCTTCTCCTTTTCCTCCTCAGTTCCTTTTACTTTCTTTTCCTCAAAGCAAGAAAACAATCAAATCACCCTAGCTTGTACCCTTTCCTCCTAAGTTCTTACTCTTCTGGCTCGCATCTTCTAATTTGTCAACCATACCTAAAACAAAGCGGGCAGACTTGAGCATGAAGTCCAGAAGCTTTCTTACCACTGCATGTAGAGAGTGGCTGGTAGGATGTTATGATACACTTGCTGTACTTCTATTGATGCCGCACAATATTGCACTGTCCTCTTAATAGCTGCTCCCCACTGGAGGCTTAGACTAAATTTATGCTTTAATTATAACAACAAACACCTTCCAAGAAAGTCACCCTCCATTGTAAATTGTCTTTTGTATTTTTAACATAAATATAGTTTGTTGCAATCTTTAAACGTTATGTTGGATGTTCTGTTAATTAACTCCACGAAATTAATTATCAAAAAAACTGGTAAATTGGCTCCCAAGACTTTATCTAAGCCCTAATATATACCATCAGCAGAGCTTTGTCTCATCCTTTCAGAGATCTCCTTCCCTCTAATACCACAAGAGTAATCATAATTCATTTCTTAACCTAAGGTTCCACCCGAGGATATAGCTCTGATTCACCCTTACAACTAAAAAAAAGCTAGACTAACTTCAGATTCACCACTTTTTGAATAATTGACCTTTTTCTTTTGAGATAATTGTAGCTTCCCATGCAGTTATAAGAAATAGATTCTGAATATCCTTTGGCCAGTGTACCCCAACGGTAACATGCTCCACAGCTATAGTACACTATCACAACCGGGACGCCGACATTGACATGGTTACGGCACAGAGGATGAGGTCCCCTCTTGTTGCTCTCTGCGAACCGCATCCCTTCTCTCCTGCCCCGACCTCTGGCAACCGCTGACAACTACTGATCTGTTCTCCATTTCTATAATTTTATCATTTCAAGAGTGTCATATAGATGGAATCATATAGTATGTAAGCTTTGGGTGCTGACTTATTTCACTCAACATAATTCTCTGGAGATAAATATAAATATATATATTATATAAAGACATTTATTTTCATGTTGAAGTAGGTTCGATGTTAAGTCCAGTATAGGTGGTTCATCAAATTTTAGTTTATCTAGGTCAAATGGCGTTTAAAATTTGTTCCTCTTTATCAAGTGGATATTATCTTTATTGCCAGTCACTATTAATTGCCTGACATACATTATTTTATTTAATACATACAATTGCCTGCACTCATATTCTTTTCTCTGCTTGGAATGTTCTCTTTTCCCTTTGTTTATTTCCTATGCACCATCAGATCCCAGTTTAAGCATAATTTCCTCAGGGAAACCTCAGACATCTCAGCACTTTTGCTTTGCTACAATTTCATATTTGCTGGCATAATTAGCTGATTAATGTCTGTCTCCCCCACTGGATTTTAAGCTCCAGGAGGGCAGAGACTTTTATATGTGTTAGCTTTATACCCCTGACATGTAGCAGAGTAAGTGGCACATCATAGAACTTTAATGAATATTTGTGGGATTAACGTGGGCCCCTCAGGGGATGGTAATATCTCCATTATATTAAACTAAGAGCGGATATTACTTGCCTAAGATCACAGAGCTATGTGCAATGTTCAAATGCCTATAATTATACTGTCACCTACAGAAGCAGTGTTGTGTGTGAGGAGAATTTAGGCTTTGACACAGGTCTGTTTTAGAATTTTGTATGTAATAATTGTGTAGCAGAGCACCTCCTACCACCAACTCCTTGGCCTTGAAGGGGAAACAATGTAAAGATGGACTGTCAGAGGTTTCAATCGTATTTCTTCCAGCATTGGCAGGAGATGCACAATCAGCAGCAAAACTCTGTACTACACACACACACACACACATACACACACACACTCTCTCTCTCTCTCTCTCTCTCTCTCTCTCTCTCTCTCTCTCTCTCTCTCTCTCTCTCTCTCTCTCTCTCACATGCCCAAACTACATATACATGCATGCCTACATGTCCATGGATATCCCCTCCAGCTAAAGAGAATCAGTGGCATCCTTGTAACCAATATTTGAATATTTGTTTGGCATGCATCGGAGCTATGCTTTCCAGGAAGAGGCAAATTTGCATGATAGAAAGACCACCAGATAGAAAGGCCTGAGTTCTTCATTCTTTCTTGTTGTCAATATAATTTGACCTCAGTAACTTCCCAAACTTCTCTGCTGTAGTTTTTGTATCCATTGGAGGAAACCAGTAGTTCCCATTCTGTCTCACAGTGGTTTTATGGATCTGCTAGCACATGTAAAATAATATGCAAATGCAGGGTATTATTCCCATTATGACTGTCCCCTGTCTCAATAGTTGTAGCTATTAGCTTTTCATGTGTATTTGGAGGCTTCCAAAGATATGGAAAAACAATACTGTAGATAAGTATTTGTCTCCAGTAAAGGCAGAAGCCTATAAAATTTATAGCTAACCCATGGACTTTAAATTAAGGCATCACTCATCACTTTCATGTTAGTCATAAGCATGACTGATTGTCACCCTGTCATGTAAAAAAAATGCTGTTAATTTATCAGACACTGGTCCTTTAAAAAGTCTGAACTTCTAGACGATAGGGTCTTTCTCTCTCTCTCTCTAAAATATTCGTTAACATGAAAATATGGCCTCCCACACTGGGGGTGGAAAGTGGATTATCACAACCTTTGATAATGCATATCAAAAATATTTAGAAAGATATCTTTAGACTCCAAACTCCCAGGTCTGGGAATTTACCTAAGTAAATATTTAAGGGCATACACTAGATATTAGTAGAAGCATGGTACTCTCTGTAACAGGAAAAAAAGAGAAGGTAATATAAAACTGTAGCAATAGCAGGATGGTTAAATAAATCAATGTAAATTTAGGTAATGGAGAAAGGAGAGTTTATTGTTATTTCTTTTTTTTTGTTTGTTTACCTTTAATTTTATAGTTTAAACCTAAATCAGGCATTAAAATTAAAAGCAAGATATTTTTTAAAATTTATAAATGACACTAGTACAATTGAAATAAACTGCACATATTTAAAATATAAATGTTATGAGTTTTGACATTGGTGTACAGTCATGAATATGTCAGCACTGTCAAGATAATACCCATTATGTCCAAAACGAACCTTTTGCTCCCTTGTAATGATTCCTTCCCTACTCTCTTCACTCCTATTAGCAGCCAATCACTGATTTGCTTTGTTTATTGTAGATCAGTTGGATTTTCTAGAATTTTATACAAATGGAATAATACAAGATATGCTTTCTTTGTCTGGCTTCATTAACCCTGAAAAATTGAGATTCATTCACGTTTTTCTGAATATCAATAGTTAATTTCTTTTTATTTCTGAGTTATATTCCAAATCTGCTTACCTAGTCATCCATTGATGACTAGTCAGGTCACTTCCAGTTTTTGGATACTACATAGTAGGCTGCTATGAGTATTCTTGTATAATATTGGTAGTGACAAATGTTTTCATTCATTCTTGGATAAGTACTTAAGAGTAGAACAGCTGGATCATATGGTAGGTGTATGTTTAACATATTATGAGATATCCATATTATTTACCTAAATGGATGTACCACTTTGCTGGATTCCCACCAGCAGTGTATGAGAACTCCTGTTGCTCCACATCCTCCAACACTTGGTACAGTCATATATAATTTTAGCTATTCTAGTGGGTGATTAATAGTATATCATTGTGGTTTTAATTTGCATTTCCTTAATGATTAATGATGATGAACATCTCTTCTTTGGTTACGTGTCCTTCCAACCTTTGGCACATTTTTATTGAGATGTTTGTCATCTGTTATTAATCAGATTCTTTATATATACTAGATATACACCTTTTATTGGATATGATTTTCCATTATTTCTTCCAGTTTGTGGCTTGCATTTTCATTTTTTTTAACAATGTTTTTGAAGAGCAAAACTTTTACTTTTTATTACGTGAAATTTATTTTCTTCTATAATACATGTTTTTTGTGTCATTAATTACAAAACCCAAAGTCATTAAATTTTTCAATTCTGTTTGTATAAAATATCTTCTTAGCTTTTATTTATATAATAATTTTGAGTTTATTTTTATATATTATGTGAGATACAAGTTGAGGTTTTTTTTTATTGAATGTGGCATCCAAATGTTCCAGTATCATTTGTTGATAATACTAACCTTTCCCCATTGAATTACCTTGGCACCTTTGTACAAAATCCATTGGACTTGTAAGGTTTTAACTTGGAATTTATCTCTTCACTGATTTCTTTATCTTCACGCTAATACCACACAGTCTTAATTACAGAACTTAGTAGTAAATCTTGAAATCAGGTAATATAATTCCTCCAACTTCTTTCTCTTTTTCAAGATTGTTTTGGGTATTCTATGTCCTTTTCATTTCCATATAAATTTTGGAATTAGCCTGTCAATTACTACAAAGATGTCTGCTGGAATTTTTATTGGGATACCTTGAGTCTGTAGATCAACTGGGTAAAATTGACATTTTATCACTATTGAGTCCTATTGCTGGTTATTTTTTATGTTTTTCTAATTTCAATTTCCAAGGGTTTGATGCAAATACATTGCAATATGATTGATTTTTGCATATTAAACTTGTATTTGGAGACCTTGTAAAACTCACTTGTTAGTTCTAGCAGCTTTTTGTATATAAGGTAGAATTTCCTATATAGACAATCATATTGTAGTGAAAAATGACAGTTTCCTTTGTTCCCAGATGTCTGATTACAGGACTCAAATCAAGGAGAGTAGAATGAAAGAAGGAATAAGTGAATAATACTCCCTTCTCCAACTTCCCTTTATCCCTACTAGCCAGCCCTATTCCTTCAAGATTCAGACCTCATTTACCTCGCTGGTATGTGATGAATTTGAGTTTGTTGAAAAGATTAGCTGAAATTAATTGCAAAAACACATGTAAAAGCATTTTAATACATAATAAAAAGCCACCTATAAATATTATGTAGGTTTGGGATTCCATGTGATTTTCTGTTTAGTGTTTTTTAGTTGCATGTTATTCTTCAGTTACAAATTTGATACAGTTAAATCTTTATTATGATTCATACCTTGGCCTTTGATAAGTTGCCTTTAAAAATGTGCTATACTATTCTATTATTTTTCTCTTTTCCTTAAAGAGAGAGAAGGCGAGATTTAAAATGAATTAAAAGTTTAAAAAGTTTCTTTACTTCCTTATGTATTTATTTCCAAAAGGAAAAATGAGGCTATTGAATTGAAAAAGTGATTCTTGAAAAGCTTAGATTTTTTTAAAAAGCCTAATTGTTTTTCCTGACCTCTAATGCTGACAACCTAAGGAAATTCCCAATGATAGTAAAACATGAATGCTTTTGCTTGTTCAGGCAAGTTCCATACCCCTTATGACAGGCTTCAGGTGACCTGAAGGTCTCCCAAACCAAGGCTGCAGCATTAATTTCATTTGGCCAGTTCCCAGACAGAAAAGCAAAACGCTTTAAATAGAGATACTGCATGGTAGGATAAAGGAAAAGGAAAATGAGATCATGAGAAATTGATTTTAATAGTAAATTTTGTATATGATTTTATCTATACATTTAATAGTTTTGCCTTGAAGACTTCAGTTTTATAAAGGCAGGATACATGGCTGACTATAGATATTTTGCTTTTGTAAAATAATGATAAGAGAAAGAAGGAGATTTATTACAACTTTTCAGCAAAATACGCCATTCAGAGAACAATACTTATTGATGTGTTGATTTCAGTGTGATGGTACAATAAATATGAGTTGCCTTCAAGGAAGCTAGTTTTTTGTAGTGATTTTTAAAACATAGAATTCCTCTTCCTATTGGCTTTAATAATTTATACTAATCTTTGGTAATGTTAAGTGGTATCATGGTTTTCCACTATGTTGATGCAGTGATAGTTCATGGATAGTGAATGAATGGACAATCCCTACAGCACCAGATGGGCTGGGTGCTGTCCCTTTGCTGATTGAGTACTGCTCCATGCCTATACTCACTCACTACTTTCCCCAACCCCATGCATTTTCTAAAGCAATTTTACTTCCATTTAAAGACTCTACTGAAAAAAAAACAAAACATGATGATCAAAATAATGAGTTCCTTCAGTTCAGTACCCTGAGTTGTTTTAATTTTTAGAAAACAACTCTCTAGAGCCATTTTTACTCTTTAATTTGTTGTTTCATTCTTGTTGGAAAGCACAGGGCAGAGGATTTCTGAGGGTTTGTTCTGAAGCTTCTGAGTAAGATCTCCTTTTGATGGGATTGATTTGGAAACCACTCCAACTCACCAGGGAGGCCTTTACTGCATTCACTTGGAACTGTTTCTAATATGACCTTAAAAATAATTCTTTAAATTTTCCACAGGAGGGAAAATATATTAATTCTTGAAAATAATTTTTCCGTTTTTGGCAGAAAAAGACCAGCTCTCTATTCAACTCTTCCTTTTTGTGAGTGTTTGCAATATTGTCAACAGAACCATAATTGCTATATAAATCTCTGATTTTAAAATAAAAATTTTAAGTCCACTCTGTCTGGAGAACTTCCAAAGGAAAAAAAGAAAGTCTCGAGTTTGGAAAATAGCCAGCAGAATGTAGTTAAATTTTTAAAAAGCATTTTACAAAGATTTATATTTCAGAAAGTCTTAGATTTGAAAATTGGAATGCATAGTCCAATTAATGTTTAATGCTGGCAGGCAAATGCAAGAGGAAAGCAGCCAAGCTTCAATAGCCACTTCCTTAATGAGAAATAGAAACTTCACAATCAATCAACAAGAAGCATTTACTGTGCAATCCATTATATACCCATGATTATTCTGTGTGTTTTGGGGAATACAAAAGAACAAGAAACCAGAAGCTTTGCCTCGCTGGAAAGACAACACCAAATGATCCAGATAGCCTAACTTTATTCCAACTTCTACTGCCCTCAACTTGCTCTGAACTTAAGATTTGATTATAAGGCACTTCAATGAAAAGACAGGATTTCTACTGACCCTTGAAAGATGGTTAGGGTCTGGATAGGTGGAGAGAACATTATGAGAACATTCAAAGCAGGGGAAGTATAAGCTTACTCTTAAGACCATTACATCAGACTGGGTAGAGTTCCAGATGCTTGTCATGCAGTAAACAGAACTTTGATTAGGCTTGTTAGGTTGAATCCATACATACATAGAGATGTTAAGAATCAGAGAGCTACTGAATGTTTTTGAACAGAAAATTGGGCAAGAAAATTGGCATTTAAGGACAATTAATAAGTCATGTGAAGTCATGCCAGATGGATTGCAAGAAAGAATTCTTATAGGCAGAGAAATGAAAAAGTTTTGCAGTAATCAAGGCATGAAGGAATTTAAGCATAAAATTAGGGCTGTGGCTTCAATTCATAGAGTAAATGATAGAAGTGGATACCATTTTGAAGAAGGAGATGATTAGTGAGCAACTGGATATGGGGAGTTAAAAACAAAGAATGCCTTTTAGACAATTTCATATGGATTCCATCCTAATAACAGAGGAAAGTGTAGTTCATTTGGCAGAATCAGGAAAGTTTGGATGCAAAGTTGTTTTAAGAATGAAGTGAGGGGTATTTTGTGTGTGAGAGAGAAAGAGAGAGAGAGAAGAGAGCAGAAAGAGAGGGAGTGAGGGAGACGTAATTGAGGTGATAGAAGGGAGAGGAAGGGCAAAATGATGGGTTTTCATTTGTAATATTGATTCAGGGGTGATGGAAGGACTTCAGTGGATATGTCTAAGTGACAGTTGGAAAAGATACAGGCTAAGAAACAATGAAGTTGTCTGGGAAACCTGAAGCCAAACAGTTACCATTTAGTGAATTTTTTTAAAAGGAATATTCCATCTAATATCCTTTATCTTTTCACCTACTTGAAGCATTATCAATTATTCTTACTTTATGATTTCTTCCATGCCTATCACACAGGGTTGGTGACAGTCATATACAAATAAATTGGCTGTAGAAATTGTAAAGGACTATATATATGTGGACATCACCATTATATCCTTTCTTAGCCTTATATTTTTTAAAATAAAATTTAATTGAAGTATATCATTCATACATGAACATACATAAACAATAATTATATAGTAAAAGTTGTGAACTTACAAAACAAACATGCATATGATCATACAGGACTCACATATATCACCCCACCACCAACACCTTGCATTGTTGTGAAACATTTGTTACAAACTATGAAA
This sequence comes from Cabassous unicinctus, assembly GCA_029593785.1. Classification (NCBI taxonomy): domain Eukaryota; kingdom Metazoa; phylum Chordata; class Mammalia; order Cingulata; family Chlamyphoridae; genus Cabassous; species Cabassous unicinctus. Next base: position 13,042 of record JAQZBX010065733.1, read on the forward strand.
AAGCACAGTCAAAATATTACTACTAACCATAGCTTATATCTTACATTTGGTGTATTTTCCCCTCAACTCTCCCGATTAACACTTTGTATTAGTATTATACATTTGTTATAGTTCACGAGAGAATGTTCTCATATTTGTCCTCTTATATTTAGGTCCTGGATCCATTTTGAGTTAATTTTTGTGTAAAGTATGAGATAGGGGTTCTCTTTCTTTCTTTTGGATATGGATATCCAGTTCTCCCAGCACCAATTGTTGAATAGACTGTTCTGGTACAGTTGGGTGGGCTCGGCTGTCTTGTCAAAAATCACTTGACCATAGATGTGAGGGTCTATTTCTGGATTCTCAATTTGGTTCCCTTGGGCAGTGTGCCTATCTTTATGCCAGTATCATGCTGTTTTTACCACTGTGGCTAAGTAATGTGCTTTAGAGTCAGAAGTGAGAGTCCTTCAACTACGTTTTTCTTTTTTAAGACATTTTAGGCTATTCGGAGTCCCTTATCCTTCCAAATAAGTTTGATGATTGGCTTTTCCATTTCTGCAAAAAGGGCTATTGGGATTGTGTTTAATCTGTAAATTAGTTTGGGTAGAACTGAATCTTAACAATATTTATTCTTCCAATTTGCAGAGAGTGTCCATCCATTTATTTAGGTCTCTCTCTTTTTTTTTTTTAGCAAAGTTTTTTAGTTTTCTGAACACAGGTCCTTTGTGTCCTTGGTTAAGTTTATTCCTAAATACTTGATTCTTTTGGTCATTATCATAAATGGAATTTTCTGACTTTCCCCTCAGATTGTTCATCTGAGCAGTGGTGTATAGAAATACTACTGATTTTTGCATATTAATCTTGTATCCTGCCACTCTGTTGAATTCATCTATTAGTTCTAATAGTTTTGTTGTGTAGTTTTCAGGGTTTTCTAGATATGGGATCAAATAAAAGGTAATTAGTGAGAGTTTTACTTCTTCCTTTCCTATTTGAGCACCTTTATTTCTTTATCTTGCTGGATTGCTCAACCTAGAACCTCTAGCACTATATTGAACAGTGGTGACAGTGGGCATCCTAGTCTTGTTCGTCATCTCAACAGGGAAGTTTCAGTCTTTCACCATTGAGTACAATGATAGCTGTGGGTTTTTCATGTATGCACTTTACCTTTTTGAGAACGTTTCCTTCTATTCCTGTATTTTGGAGTGTTTTTTTAATCAAGAAAGGGTGCTGTATTTTGTCAAATGCCTTTTCTGCATCAATCGAGAGGATCATGTGATTTTACCTCTGCAATTTATTAATATGGTTTATTACACTAATTGGTTTTCTTTTTTTTAATGTAATCATGGAGGGCTATAAATTTTCCTCTCAGCACTGCCTTTGTTGTATCCCATAAGTTTTGATATGTTCTGTTCTCATTTTCATTTGTCTCAAGATATTTATTGATTTCTCTCGCAATTTCTTCTTTGACCCACTGATTATTTAAGAGTGTGCTGTTTATTCTCCCTATATTAGTGATTTTTCCTTTTCTGTTATTATTTGCAGCTTCATTCCACTATGATCAGAGAAAGTGCTTGTATAATTTCAATCATTTTACATTTATTGAGACCTGTCCTGTGATCCAACATATGATCTATCTTGGAGAAGGATCCATGAGCACTTGAAAAGAATCTATATCCTGATGTTTTGGGGTGTAATGCTCTATAAATGTCTGTTAGGTCTAGTTCATTTATGATATTATTCAAGCACTCTGTTTCCTTATTTATCCTCTGCCAGATGTTCTGCTGAAAGCTGAGAGTGGTATATTGAAGTCTCCAACTGTTTTTGTAGAGATATCTATTTCTCCCTTCATATTTTTTAAAAAAGATTTATTTCTCACCTCCCCTCTTTGTTTGTGCTGTCTGTTCACTGTGTAGTCTCTGCCTGCTCCTCTTCTTTTTAGGAGGCACCAGGAACCGAACCCAGGATCTCCCATGTGGGGGGGAGGCGCCCAATTGCTTGAGCCACCTCCTCTCCATGCTTGTTGTGTCTCTCATTATGTTTCCTTGTTGCATCATCTCATTGTGTCATCTTGTTGTGACAGCTTGCCACAACAGCTCGCTGTCTTGCTTGTCTTCTTTAGCAGGCACCAGGAACCAAACCCAGGACCTACCATGTGGTAGATGGGCACTCAACTGCTTGAACCACTTCCGCTTCCTTCTCCCTTCAGTTTTGCCAGTGTGTGCCTCATATATCTTGGGGCACCCAGATTAGGTGCATAAATATTTATTATTATTTCCTCTGGTGAATTGCTCCTTATATTAATAATGACCTTCTTCATCTCTTATAGCAGTTTTGTATTTAAAATCTATTTTGTCAGATAATAGTATCACTACTCCAGATCTTTGATTACTATTTGCATGGAATATCTTTTTCCAAATTTTCACTTTCAACCTGGTTTTGTCCTTATATCTTAGTTGAGTCTCTTGTAGATAGCATATAGCTGGCCCATTTTTAAAAAATCCATTCTATCAGTCTATATCTTTTGATTTGGGAATTCAATCCATTAACACTCAATGCTATTACTGTCAAGGCATTACTTACTTTGTCCACTTAATGCTTTGGCTTTCCATTGTCATATATTATGATTGGCTGCCTTTTTACCCTTTATGTTACCCTTACTAATAATCTCCATTTCAACCATCTTCTCCAAGTCTCTTGCCCTTGTCTTTTCCTTTCAGGCTATAGCACTGGTCTTTCAGTAACATATACTTTCACTTTTTATTTGTGAAGACATTAAACTCATCCTCATTTTTGAAAGACAGTTTTGCCAGATACAGAAGTTTTGGCTGGCAATTTTTCTCATTCAGTACCTTAAATACATCATACTACTTTCTTATCACCTACATGCTTTCTGATGAGAGATAGGCACTTAGTCTTATTGAAGTTCCCTTGTATGTGATGCATTGCTTTTCTCTTGCTGCTTTCAGAATCCTCTCTTTATATCTGTTACTTGTCATCCTGAATAGTAGGTGTCTTGGAGTAGGTCTATTTGGATTTATTCTGTTTTGGTGTGTTTTCCTTCTTGCATTTTGATATTTATGTCTATGGCAGTTTGAGATTATTTTGCTGTTCCTCTGATGTTTTTGTGAGAGAGTTGACTCCTGCCTACCTATTCTGACTCCATCTTGCCAGAAGCCACATGTTATATTATCTTTGAAAAAGCCATTAAATGCTCCCTCTTTAAGTG
>JAQZBX010065734.1:0-16241 GCA_029593785.1 Cabassous unicinctus
TGGTTTTAAAAGGTTTTTAATCTAATAATATATATACAAACTAAAATTACCCCTTATAACCACATTCAAATATACAATTCAGTAGTGTTAATTACATTTACAATGTTGTGCTGCCATCATCACCATTCATTACAAATACTTTTCCATCACCCCAAACAGAAACTCTATAGCAATTAAACAATAAGTCCCCCTGCCCTACCTGCACACTAGTGCCTGCTAACCTGTATTTCTAGTTTATGACTCTATGAATTCAATAATTATTTCATATCAGTGAGATCATACATATTTGTCCTTTTGTGTTTGAATTATTCCACTTAATGTGATCCCTCCAAGGTTCATCCAACTTCATTCTTTTTATAGCTGAATAGCATTTCATTTTGTTTATTCACATTTTGTTGACCATTCTTCAATTGATGGATACTTGGGTTGCTTCCATCTTTTGGCAATTGTGAATAACATTGGTGTGCAAATATCTGTTCAAGTCCCTGCTTTCAATTCTTTTGGTATAGATCTAGAAGTGGGATTGCCATGTCACACGGTAATTCTATCTTTGACTTTCTGGTAAATGCTAAAATGTTTTCAACAGTGGGTGCATCATTCTCATGAACAAGTGTTTATATTTCTCCACATCCTTTCCAACACTTGTTATTTTCTCTTTTTTTAATAGTAGCCTTTCTGGTGGGTATGAAATGTTTTGCATTTTCCTAATAACTAATGATGGTGATCTTTTCATGTGCTTTTTGGCCATTTGTATATCTTCTTTGGAGAAAGGTCTATTCAAGTCCTTTGCCCATTATTAATTGGGTTATTTGTCTTTTTGCTGTTGAGTTGTAGGATTTCTTTATATATAATGAATATTAAACCCTAAAGAGATAGGTGGTCTCCAAATATTTTCTCCCATTCTGTAGGTTATCTTTTTATGATCATGATGAAGTGCTTTGATGCACAAAAGTTTTAAATTTTGATGAAAGTCCCACTTCTCTATTTTTCCTTTGTTGCTTATGCTTTGGTGTAAAATTTAAGAAGCCATTTTCCAACACAAGGTTATGAAGATACTTCCCTATGATTTTTCTAGTACTTTTATAGTTTTTTTTTTTAATTTAGGTTGTTGATCCATTTTGAGCTAATGTTTATAAATCATGATAAGGGGCTCCAAATAGCCAAAGCCTTCTGAGGAAGGAATCTCTTTTATTATTTTTCATATGGATATCCAGTTTCTCTAGCACCATTTGTTGAAGAGGCTATTATTTTCCCATTAAGTCGCCCTGACTCCCTTATCAAAAATCATTTCACCATAGATTTGAGGGTTTATTTCTGAATTCTCAATTTAGTTTCATTGGTCTATACATCTATCCTATAGCCAGCGCCAGGTTGTTTTGATTAGTGTTGCTTTGTAATAAGTTTTAAAATCAGGAAATGTCAGTCCTCCAACTTCGTTCTTCTTTCTCAGAAGGCTTTGGCTATTTGGAGTCCTTTATCATTCTATATAAATTTGATGATTGGCTTTTCCATTTCTACAAAGAAGGCTGATGGAATTTTGATTGGGATAGCATTGCATCTATAAATCACTGAGTAGAAGTGACATCTTAATAAAATTTAGTCTTATAATCCGTGAACACAGAATGTCCCTCCATTTATTTGATTCTTCTTTGATTTCTTTTAGCAATATTTTGTAGTTTTCCACATACAAGTCCTTTATATCCCTGGTTAAATTTTTCCTGATGTTTGATTCTTTTAGTTGCTATTGTAAATCGAATATTTTCTTGATTTCTTCATTGTACTCACTGTCTGCTCTCTGTGTCTATTCATTGTGTGCTCTCTGTGTCTTCTTTTTAGGAGACACCAGGAACTGAACCCAGGATTTCCCATGTGGGAGGGAGGGATCTAATCACTTGAGCCACTCCTGCTCCTTGCTTGTTGTGTCTATCACTGTGTTTCCTCTTTGTGTCTCCTCATTGCATCATCTTGTTGTATCTGCTTGCAGTGCCAGCCCATTGCATCAGCTCTCTGTCTTGTTCATCTTCTTTAGGAGGCACAAGGAAGTGAACCCGGGACCTCCTATGTGGTAGGTGGGTACCCAACTTCCTGAACCACATCCACTTCCCAGCACTGCCTTTTCTGTATCCGATAATTTTGATAAGTTGTTTTCTCATTTTCATTCATCTTGAGATATCAACTAATTTCTTTTGCAATTTCTGCTTTGACCCACTGGATGTTTATGAATATGTTGTTTATCCTCCATGTATTTGTGAATTTCCCCCTTGTTTACCTATTATTAATTTTCATCTTCATTCCATTATTATCAGAGAAAGGTGCTTTGCATAATTTCAATCTTCTCAAGTTTATTAAGAGCTGTTTTGTGGCCCAACATGTGGTCTATCCTGGAAAAAGATCCATGAGCATTTGAGATGAATGTCTAACCTACTGATTTGGGGTGCTGTGTTCTGTATATGTCTTTCAGGTCCAGCATGTTTATCATATTGTTCAAGTTCTCTGTTTCCTTGTTAATCTTCTGTCTAGTTGTCCTATCTATTGTTGTGAGTGGCATGTTGAATTCTCCAACTCTTATTGTAGAGACGTCTATTTCTCCTTTCCATTTTGCCAAAGTTTGCCTCATGTATTTTGGGGACCCTGGTTAGATGCATAGATATTTATGACTGTTACTCCTTTCTGGTGGATTGTCCTGTTTATTAGTATATACTGGCCTTCTGCATAACTTATAACTTTTCTTTGCATTTAACGTCTGTTTTGTCTGACACCAGTATAGTTTCTCTATGCCCATGTTCTCTTTCGGTGCTAAATATCTTTTTCCACCCTTTCACTTTCAGTTTCTTTGTATCCTTGGGTCTAAGATGAATTTCCCGAAAAAAGCATTTGGATGGTTCATGTTTTTTTATCCATTCTGTCAGCCTATACCTTTTGATTATTAATCCCTTAACATTCCATGTTATTACTGTAAAGGCATTACTTACTTCAACCATTTTATCTTTTAGCTTTCATGTGTCATACCTTATTTTTGTCCATCTTTTTACCCTTTTGGTTACCCTTTCCGGTAGTCTTCACTTCTACACTCTCCTCCAAGCCTCTCTCTCTTGTCTTTTTTTTTTTTTTCTGCCTGCAGAACTTTCAGCCATTATTTCCTCAAATACTCTTTCTGCCTTTCCCTTCTCATGTCCTTCTTGAACTCCCATAACATGTATGTTGGTGCGCTTCGTGCTATCATTCAACTACCCGGATCCCTCCTCAATTTTTTCCATTCTTTTCTTTCTGTTCTTCTCTCTTTTCAATTTCAGCTGTTCTGTTTTCTACATCATTGATCCTTCCATGATTTCAAATCTGCTTTTGTGTGACTCAGTTGTATTTTTAATCTCACTTATTGTGTCTTTCATTCCCATAAGCTCTGCTGTTTTCTATCCAAGGTTTCAAATTTTTCGTTGTACTCACCCAGTGTCTTTTTAATATCTTTTATTTCTTTAGCCATGCTGTCTTTAACTCTATGATTTATATGAACCTTATTAATTGTTTTATGTCCTGTTTCTTGCCTGGAGCTTTGATTTTTTCCTTTGCCTGAGTCATATCTTTTTCTTAGTATGGCTTGTAATTTTTTGCTGATGTCTGGGCATCTGATTATGATGCTGAGTTTACTCATGTTCAGTTTCTCTCTCTTGCCTAGGGATTTACTGTTAAGTGGCTGTGTGCTACCTCTGTTCTTCGACTCTTGGTTCACCTTGTTCTAGATAATTAGGTTTGCTCCTGTTTAACTGCTCAAACCAGGGCTAAGAATCCAGTAATGGGGTACAGGCCAGTTTCCAAGGATCTTGGGGAGGAGGCCTGTAAAGGCCCCTGGTTGCCTCTTTTATTTATTATTGTTTTTCCCTTCTTTTTGTGCACTTTTCTTGTCTGCTAGCAGATGGTGCTCTTCAGCAGACCTCTTAGCTCAGGTCCCAGATGCTTGGCAGAATGCATTCAGTATAACTCTGCAGGCAGGTGGTACAGAAGCAATGTCCTCAGGGCTAGTCAAGCCTCACAAACCTTCTTAGGCCTCCCTTAGCCTGCTGCAGCCTTCCTTCCTCTGCTTTCTCAGCAATCAACCCAGGGCAGCAGGAAGAGTGTTTGAGAAGGCAAATTATCTTAAGCTCCCTGCCAGCTCTCAGGGCAAACAAAGTCATGGCCCCACCGGGCCAGGAAGTGTTCCATACCTCCAATGCAGCAGACCAATTTCACTGGCTAAAATAGGAATTTGCTGTAGGCTGTGTCCCTTCCTTTCCTCTCTTTTGGGGAAGTGGACTCCTGCAACCCCCTCAGTCTGCAGCCACTGCAGTCCACAGACGCTGTTTTCTTTGAGGGTGGGGAGATGCATGCCAGCAGCTGCTGCTGAAGCTTTACTCCTGGGATTTTTCCACCCAACTGAGACTCATTTCCTTCGCCCCTCTCTTCTGGGTGGTGTCTCGCCTTCCCCTGGTGTCCTAAGTCCTAGAGCAGCCCTCAAGATAGTCTCCACCTATTTTCTAGCTATTTTTCTGTAAGAGAAGTAATCTCTCTGCCTCTCTAATCCTCCATCCTCCCCAGAAGTCCTCCAATTCCCTTTCCTTTGACTAAGTTTTGTGAGTTTTTTTTCATATTGCTTTATAGAAATTCTTTACATATTTTGGATATTTTTGCTTTTTATGCTATATACATTGCAAACTCCCCCCCCCCCCCCCCCCCCCCCAGCTTTGGGATTTTTTTAAAAACAATTTCCTTGGTCCCAGAGGTTTTACATTTTTATTTAGTCAAATTTATTCATTTTTTTTTCATTTACAGCTTTTACATTTTATGTCTTGTTTAAGAATGCCTTCTCTATATCCCCTCCTATATTTATTTCTAACACTTTCATTTTTAGCCTCTAGTCTTTAATCCATCTGTAGTCTATTTTTGTGATCATGTGATGTAGCAATTTAACTTTTTATTTTTAAAATGGTTAATCTTCCATTGCTATATGTTGATATATTCTTTCCCCACCAATCTAAAATTCTACCATTATGATATAAAAAATTTCCATACATACAAGAATCTGTTTCTGGATGCTCTATGCTATTTTATTGATATGCTTATTCCTGAGCCAGTACCATGATATTTTAATTACTAAGGCTTTTAAAAATATTCTGGGATCTTGTAGGATAAGCCATTCATCCTGTTCCCAAAATATTTCACTTCTTAAAATAGTCATGGTTTTTATTTTGTATTTTTTTTCCTTTCAGATGAATCATTGAGTTAATTTATTAAACATCATTTTACAAACTCTATTGATTTATTGATTGGGGTTGCCTTGAATTTATAGAATAAACTGAGGAGAACTGTTCATATTTAAATAACACATTATTCTACGTAATCTTAACTTTTAAGCATATGGGTAAAGAATTTCCATACTGGGTGAGGAAAATATATGACCTGGCTTATATTTGGATTCTTCCATTGTGCACTCCCTCCAACTTTTTATTTATTTTTTATTTATTTTTATTTTAAAAGATACTTAGATTACATAAATGTTACACAAAAGATGTAGGGATTCCCATATGCCCCACTTCCCACACCTCCCACACCCTCCCACATGAACATCCTTCATTAGTGTGGCACATTCATTGCAATTGATAAACACAACCTGGCGCTTTGCCATTAAGTATGGGCCATAGTCCACACTGTAGTCTACACTCTCTCCCACACAGTTCTGCATGTTATGTGATGATATAAAATGGCCTATATCTGTCATTGCAACGTCACTCAGGACGATTCCCAAGTCCTGAAAAAGGCCCCGTATTACAATTGCTTTTCCCTCTCCCTGCCCCCAGAGCCTCCAGTGGCCACTGGCACCACATCAATGTTGTAATTTCTTTCATTGCTACAATTACAATATGTCTATAGTAGAATACCAGTAAGTCCACTCTTCCCCCAATCTCAAGGATTCTGAGATGGTGACGTTCACTCCACCTCCAGTTGAGAGGGGCTTATATCCCATGGAGAAGATGGATGAGACTACCCTGCCTGTAGGTGCAGACTCTCTCCATTCCGGGACAGCCGTTGTCCACCATCATCTCCCTGACAGTTGTCCTGGGTGAGTCCAATGAGCTGTAGAGTAGGTGATGCAACTCCGCTGAGGTTCCAGGCCCAGCTGGCACATTCCCTCCAACTTTTAAACACACTTGCTTCTCCCCATAATATCCATTGAGTAGGACTCAATCTGTATGAAACTTTCATTTTCTGTTAGAAATGGGTCTAGAGGAGAACAAACATTTTTAACTAATTGAGGGCCAAATCAACTTAAAAAATAATCTACTTTTCCTTGTTGTCTCCATGCTTAACAAAATATCTGTGCTAACAGTTCACTGGGAGTTAAACTTACAGACTTATCACCCTTGTATGGAAAAATATATTAATTTAAACTTCACCCTATTTAAAGATTTTGTGATAACTCAACTTTGGCTGGACTGACAATCCACTTTGCCCTACTTAAAAAGAAGGGTTTACTTAGCAAATTAATAGTATAAATAGGCAGTGAGCATGTTTAAGCCACTTTGAACACTATTTTTAAGGGCTTTAGCAAATTAATTTTATGCAAATGGTGTCTCTAATGCTAGTGCTGCTAATCTGTTCATTAAAGCCAGAGGGAGCAAACTTTATTTGGCAATTAGTTGAAGTTACTATATGTATTAAAAAGTACTAAAACAGCATTTCTTTTAAAGTATACTATAAATTTAGTTTTTTCACAAATTCAGGCTTTTCCCCCTTACAATAGTGTGAAATATTGAGCTTAGATGTTTGCCTTTTGTGTGTGTATTTGCAAGGGACGGGGGTGGTTACTGCATTGCTGAGAAATGTCAAAAGTAATGCATCACAAGTACTTTGACTTCCTACCTGAATTGAAATATAAAAGAGACATTCCTAACTGAGAGGACCAGCACTGCCCCTCTGATTGAGGAAGCAGGGAGACTGCATTTGTCAGTCTCTCAAAGGCAGAGAAGAGCTGCCGTTACTTAATAGGACAATGATGTGCCCTAATCTATTATCAAATGTCAGGCTGCTGTTGCATTCAACTTCTCTCCCTGCTCCAGAAACGCCATGTTGTCTGATAGTGTTTGGAATGAGAGACATAGCGGGTGGCAACTATCGATGTGACCTTTCAGGTTATCTACAGGACACTGAGTGCATTTAAAGGGATAAAGTTGACATTTGCAGTTATGATCATTCATATTCTCGTCATCTGTCCATTGATCTAAGACACTGGTCACATCAATGTCTAGACGCCCAGTGACAAATGTGACATCTGATTGATAGGCAAGAGCTCAAGTGAATTTTGCCATTTATTATAATTATTGTTGAGTCAATTTTCCTTTCCCCAATTATGAGGGCACAGGGTGGTGAGCTGTCAAGAGGAAAGAAATGGCTGCTCAATGTCAGGGCAAGCTTTTGGAAATATTTTGATGTTGACAAAGGTTGTCTTCCAGCACTGATATCTTCTTCCTTCTCCACCATTTTCCCCATAAAATAATAGTAAAAATGATAAGCCCTATCAGATTTGGGGGGTGGGGGGGGCTGTCTACTTTGTACCAGATGCTTTATATACCTTATTTCAAGGTATATTCATTATCTATTACTGTGTAACAAATTACCCCAAATGTTAGAGACTTTAAACAATAAACCTTTATTATCAACCAGTTTCTATGTGTCAGGAAACCCAGTGAAACTTAGCTGGATACTTCTGGGTCAGGATTCCTCACAAGGTTGCAATCAAAATGTCAGCCCAGGGTGTCTCACAAGACTGTAGTCAAGGTAATGGCCAAGGTTGCAATCATCTAAAGGCTCAACTGGGGGAGCATCTGCTTCCAAGCTCACCCACGTGGCTGTTGTCAGACGTCACATCCTTGCTGGCTGTACACTTGTGACATTACATGGGCTTCTCCAGAGAACTGTTTTCAACATGGCAGCTGCCTTCTTTGAGGGTGAGACAGCTAGCAAGAGAATGAGAAAGAATGTTTGAGATGGAAGCCATGGTCTTTGTAGTCTAATATCTGGAGTGACATCCCATTGTTTTTGTTAGAAATGAATCACTAGGTCCAGCCCACTCAAGAAAGGGGGCTGCACAGGAGTGTGAAAACCAAGAGAAGGGACCATTGTGGAACATCTGAAAGGCTGCCTACCACACTTGGACATATATATGAGGTAGGGAGTAAAGTCCCTTTGTGCTTTTGAGATAAGGTAACTAAGATTTATGGAGTGACTTGTGTAAGAACACACAGCTAATATTGGAGAACAGATATTTGAATCAGATCATTTTGATTCTGCTCTCCATGCTTTTGATCACCACATAAAACTGCCTCTCCAGGTCATCTGTACATTACTGACCCTCAGACATGCCAGGAAACAAGCTTTACTATCTCAGAAAAGGGAAAAATAAACTCATTGTGACAGATACAGCTTACTTCCAAGACTAAAGCGCTAAAATTTTTAAACAAAAACTTCAAGATCAGACATAGCTAGGTCTGTTCAAGTACTAGCTTCATCAATCATCTCTGTGATTTTATTCAGGTTTCTTAATCTTCATGACCTTAATTTTTTAAATAAAATTTTATTGAAGTATATCATTCATACAGGAGTATACATAAACAGTAAGTGTATAGTAAAAGTTGTGAAATTACAAAACAAACAGACATGTCAACATGCAGGGTTCCCATGCATCTCCCAACCACCATCACCTTGCGTTGTGAAATTTCTGTTACAAACTATGGCATAGCATCATCAAATATTACTAACTATAGCCCATATCTTACATTTGGTCTATTTTCCCCCAACCTATCTGATTATTAACACCCAACATTAGTATTAGACATTTGTTATAGTTCATGAGAAAATATTCTTGTATTTGTCCTACCAACCACAGTCTATCTTCAATCATTGGATTCCCTGTGTTATATAGCCTTGTGTTTTGTACAATTCATTCAAAGTGTACACACGGTGGCTTTTGTTTTGATCACAGAGCTCACTTTCATTACCTCATTCAATTTTAGAACATTTTCGTTACTCCAAAAGGAAAAACCCTATACCCACTTATACGCCCCTATAGTTGTCTCTTAGACTTGATATATCTTCTTGCTATTGCTGCACATGTATTACAATATTACTGTTAACTATCATCCATAGGTTGCATTAGTTGTAATTTTCCCGTGTATCACCATAATTCTTAACACTTTGTAAAAGAAAACTTTTATTTACACTATTAACCACAATCTTCATCCACCACTGAAATCACTGTTATACATACCATAGATTTATTCTCTAGTTTCATTTCAATTGACATTTACATCTACAGACTACCCCTTTCAGCCACAATCTCATTTATAAATCAGCAGTGTTAGTTATACTCACTATAATGTGTTACCATCAACTCTATTCATTTCCACACTTTTACAATAAACACTATTAAAAATTCTACATACATTAAGCATCAGCTCCAATTCTCAACCCACATTCTATTTCTTAGTAACGTATACTCTAGAGTCACCTCTGTGGCTTTACTCATCATATTTAGTTCATATTAGTGAGACCATACAATATTTGTCCTTTTGGGTCTGGCTTATTTCACTCAACAGAATATCCTCAAAGTTCATTCACGTTGTCATATACATCCTTATTTTGTTTCTTCTTACAGCTGAATAGTATTCCATTGTATGTATAAACCACATTTTGTTTATCCATTTATCAGTTGATGGACACTTGGGCTGGTTCCATATTTTAGCAATCATGAATAATGGTGCTATGAATATTGGTGTGCAAATGTCAGTTAGTGTCCTTGCTTTCAGTTCTTCTGAATATATTCCTAGTAACAGGATTGCTGGATATTATGGCAATTCTATATTCAGCTTCCTGAGGTAATTCCAAATTGTCTTCCACAAAGGCTGCACCATTCCTCATTCGTACCAACAGTGAAGGAGTGCTCCTATTTCTCCACACCCTCTCCAGCATTTGTAGTTTTCTGTTTGTTTTTTATTTTTATGACGGCCATCCTATAAGGTGTGAAATGGTATCACACTATAGTTTTTATCTGCATTTCACTAATAGCTAGTGATGTTGAATATTTTTTCATGTGCTTTTTGCCCATTTGTATTTCTTCTTTGGAGAAATGCCTATTCAAGTCTTTTGCCCATTTTTAAATAGGGTTGCTTGTCTTTTTATCATTGAGTTGTATGATCTCTTTATTTAGCATGGATATCAAAATATATTTGGATATGTGGTTTCCAAATATATTCCCCCATTAAGTAAGCTGTCTTTTTACATACTTAAAGTGTGTTGAAGAACAAAAATGTTTAATTTTGAGGAGGTCTCATTTATCTATTTTTTCTTTTGTTGCTCGTGCTTTGGGTGTAAAGTTTAAGAAACTACCACCTACTGTGAGATCTTGAAGATGTTTCCCTGTATTTTCTTCTAGGAGTTTTATGGTTGTAGCTTTTATATTTAGGTCCTTGATCCATTTTGAGTTAATTTTTGTAAAAAGTGTGAGATAGGGGTCCCCTTTCTTTCTTTTGGATATGGATATCCAGTTTTCCCAGCACCATTTGTTGAATAGACTATTCTACCCAGCTGGGTGGGCTTGGCAGCCTTGTCAAAAACCACTTGACTGTAGAAGTGAGGGTCAATTTCTGAGTTCTTGACTTGGTTCTATTGGTCGATATGTCCATCTTTAGGCCAGTACCAAGCTGCTTTTACCACTGTATCTAAGTAATATGCTTTAAAATCAGGAAGTGAGAATCCTCCAACTTCATTCTTCTTTTTAAAGACATTTTTGGCAATTCTGGGCCCCTTGTTCTTCCAAACAAATTTGATAATTGGCTTTTCCATTTCTGCAAAAAAAAAAAAAAAAGGCTGTTGGGATTTTTATTGGGATTTCATTGAATCTGTAAATCAGTTTAGGTATAATTGACATCTTAATTGTATTTAGTCTTCTAATCCATGAACATGGTATGGTCTTCCATTTATTTGGTCTTCTTTGGTTTCTGACTTCCTCCTCAGATTGTTCATCAATAGTGTATAGAAATGCTACTGAGTTTTGCATATTAATATTTTATGCTGCCACTTTGCTGAACTCGTCTATCAGTTCTAGTAGATTTGCTGTGGAATTTTCAGAATTTTCTAGATATAAGATCATATCATAAGCAAATAGCTACAGTTTTACTTCTTCCTTTCTTATTTGGGTACCTTTTATTTCTTTATCTTGCCTAATTGCTCTAGCTAGAACTTCCAGCACAATATTGAATAACAGTGGTGACAGTGGGCATCCTTGTCATGTTCCAGATCTCAGTGGGAAAATTTTCAGTCATTCACCATTGAGTACAATGCTAACTGGTTTTTCATTATATGTACTTTACCACGTTGAGAAAGCTTCCTTGTATTCTTATCTTTTGGAGTGCTTTTATCAAAAAAGGATGCTGTATTTTGTCAAATACTTTTTCTGTGTCAATCAAGAGCTTCATGTGGTTTTTCTTCTTCAATTTATTAATGTCACTTATGACACTCATTTTCTTGTGTTGAAAAATCCTTGCATACCTGGTATAAAACCCAATTAATCATGGTGTGTAATTCTTTTAATGTGCTTTTGGATTTGAATTGTAAATATTTTGTTCAGGATTTTTTCATCTATATTCATTAAAGAAATTGGTCTCTAAATTTCTTTCTGTGTAGTATCTTTACCTAGTTTTGGTATTAGGGTGATGTTGGCTTTATAGAATGAGTTTGATAGCATTCCTTCTTGTTCAATTTTTTGGAAGAGCTTCAGCAAGATTGGTATTAGATTGTCTTTGAATGATTGGTAGAATTCACCTGTGAAACCATCTGGTTCTGGGCTTTTCATCTTTGGGAGGTTTTTGATAACTGTTTCAATCTCTTTACTTGTGATTGGTTTGTTGAGGCCTTCTATTTCTTCTAGAGTCCGTGTAGGTGGTTTGTGTGTTTATAGGAATTTATTCATTTTGTCTATGTTGTCTGGGTTGTTGGTGTACAGTTGTTCATAGTATCCTCTTATGATGTCTCTTATTTCTCTGGGGTCAGTGATAATGTCCCTTGTCTCATTTCTGGTTTTACTTATTTGCATCTTCCCTTTCTTTTTCTTTGTTAGTCTAGTAAGGGTTTGTCCATTTTGTTATCTTCTTGAAGAACCAAATTTTGGTTTTGTTGATTCACTCAATTTTTTTGTTGTTGTTCTTAATTTCATTTATTTCTGCTGTGATCTTTACTATTTCTTTCCTTTGGCTTGGTTTGGGATTAGTTTGCTGTTCTTATTCTAGTTCCTCCAGGTGTGCAACGAGGTCTTTGATTTTGGCTCTTTCTTATTTTTTAATGTAAGCATTGAGGGCTATAAATTTTCCTCTCAGGATGGCCTTTGTTGTATCCCATAGGTTTTGATATGTTGTGTTCTCATTTTCATTCATCTCAAGATATTTGCTAAATTCTTTTGCAATTTCTTCTTTGACCCACTGTGTGTTGTTTAATCTCCATAAATTTGTGAATTTTCCCATTTTCCATCCATTATTAATTTCCAGCTTCATTCCATTATGATCAGAGAAAGTGTTTTTCTTTAATTCCAAGATTTTTGCCTTTATTGAGACCTGTCTTGTGACACAACATATGATCTATCCTGTAGAAAGATCCATGAGCACTTGAAAAGAATGTGTATCCTGCTGATTTTGGGTGTAATGCTCTATAAAACCCTGTTAGTTCTCATTCATTTATCATATTATTCATGTTCTCTGTTTCCTTATTTATCCTCTGTATGACCTTAATTTTTATTTATAAAACTTGTATAAAATCACCTTCATGGAACTATTTTAAGATCCAAAGAAAAAATATATGTAATGTACCTAATGTATAATTGGTGCTTAATTAATTTCCTTTTGTATCCATACATCACACAATTGTGAAAATTCAGCAGACATTAAGGTTTGTATTTTCTTTAAATGATGGATATTTCTTCAGTTATAAAAATCACTTAAATGACTGTCATTGCCATTTCTTGTGGTCAAATCTTTAAAGTTATTCTATTTCTCATTAGTGAGAATTTAAAATTTCTTTATCCAAAGCTTCACTCATTCAGGAATTTGTGCCTTAGCATCAGGCCAGAAGAGATTTGGAGATTCTATGCCAGGATTACCTGAGTCTTGGATAAGGGGTTGTACTTGTTGAGAAAAGTGCTTTGGATGGGAAATAAATCTTTACCTTAGTTTTGTTTTTGTCTCCCTTACTCCATTTACATTTCTGAAATGAATCCCATGAAATGAAGACTGCTATATTTAAGAAAGAAACACATAACCTACCCAACTGTACACTCTTACCATGTCTACCTTCAGACGACTGTTATCCTGGACAGAAATTCTTCTGATTTCTACTGAACCTGTAAAGTCCCGTTCTTCTCAGTACAATTTTTCTATCCTCAATGTAATAAACTATGCCTAAGAATGTACTAAAACAAACAAACAAACAAAAAACACCAAAAAAGGGAGGAAGTGAATGGACTTTAAGAGCAGTTTCTGTTTCTTTTCCATATATAACCTCTGTAAATAGACATTTCTTGGGAGATATTTTGTAACAGAGAAATCTCAACCAAACTTTTGATAAAATGTATTTCATTTTGCAGCTTATCTAAAAATGAGAATGTTGTTGGTGTTGGATGATCTCACACACTGAAATGTTAAGAGATTAACTGCAATGTATCCTTGAGCAGCTTATGATCATCGATTTTTGCTTAAGCTGGTTTTTCAAGAATGATGGTCGGCACCATTGCCACCGCAGACTTATGGACAAAAGACACTGTGTGCAATTTTAAATGGGACTTGAATTCTAACTCATGTCATCTCCAAACTGTCATGAAATGTAACAGTAATTAGATTAACTGATATTTTATGAAGCAACTATGGGAAGAACATTGGGCTAAATATGCTTATCTCTGTTACTTAATACTCATATGAACCCCATTATTATTGTTGCCATTTTTAAAATTCAGAGGATAAACATAAGCATATTAAATGATTTTCTCCAGGTTATATAGACAGTAATTCACAGAACCAAGATTAGAACTTATGTCTTCTGACTCCAAGTCAAAAGCTCTTTCTATTCTATGTCAACCATGAAAGGGAATGAGTGGCCACACTTTTAAATGTTTGCTATTAATTGAACAAGATAGATATGTTTCTGATGTTGATTTTTCATTTATATTCCAAGAAAGTACCTTCAAGTATTTTACTGTTTTGCAGGACAGCAATAAGAACTTCTACTTTAAATTTCAAATACTCTGCCAATTTCCTTTCCCAAATTGCTTACCATTAGAACCATAAGATTAGCATTCAAGGATGAAGTGTTTTGTAAGATTGAAAACAGTCATGGCTTGGAAAAAGAAAACAGAGCCAACTCTTGACTAACTAAGATAATAGGGGACAGGACTTGTGTGTATAATCTAAGGACGGTAGTGAATCCTAATTTTTAAATTTAACCAGTAGTTTTGAGCTTTTCCTCAAATCAATCTAATTGTTTCTGAGTTCCAATAAACATAAGCAAAATTAAATATGGTATCAATTAGGAGTAGATTCAGCCGTGAGCAAATGACACTTCCAATACAGTAAATTAAAGAGTTGATTTATCTCTCATATAAGACAATATCTGGAGATTGGCAGCCCCGAGGTGGCATGGCAGCTCCAAATTATCAGGACCCAGTCTTCTTTTGGAAGCTCCTTTCCAGCATTCCCAGGGTGTAGCCTTTGTACCTGTGTCTAAGATAGTTGTAGGCAACAGCCATCACAGACACATTTCAAGCAGTAGGATGGAAGAAAAGAGGAATAGGACTTAGTCCTTCCCTTTAAGAAACTTTCCAGATCATGAGCAGAATTATTCCCATGGGAAGCTCAAAATGTAGTTTTATGTCGAGGTACCAAGATTCTAGACTAAAAATAAACGTTCTGTTATTTGTAGAGAGAAGGTAAGAATGAATGGTTGATGGTAGTGAAGAATATCTACTACAGACATTCAGCTCCTTTCAATGTTTAGAATTACACAAAAATAATAATATCGGATAAAGTGGTCAAAAGCTGTTCAAAAGGAGTTCAAAAGGAGGGATTTCAAAGACAATGTGTATATACATTCCTGGGTAACCAAAAGTAGAACGTAAACTCTCCATGCTTAATAACTCACTCCTGGAAAACGTGTAGTTAAAATTTTTCATAGAATAAGAACAGGAGAATAAAGCCATACCCATGATCCAGTAGACTTTGACTGTGGCAAAAGGGTGTTTGTAAAAAGAGAGGGATCATCTTGCTTATGACAACCTGAAAAGTGTAACCCCAAATAGCTTAGCTTTCTGTATTAACCTATATGGTCCTACCACATGTTAGTTTATTGAAGCTAGGTTTGAACCTATTCAATCTTCAAATTATCTCTCAATGTAATGAAAAATGTATTACCTGCTATATAAGTTAGTACTTGCTTTAGTTGTCCAAAATTTATCTCTGTCAAGCTTCAAGTGCCTCTGCTTTGATCTACCTAGTGCCCTAGGCTGTGGTCAATAAGGTTTCGCTTGTTCTGTTTAGTTTGTGAGGAAAAAGGAATGTAGTAGGATCAGTGAGCACTGCCTGACCCTGATATTCCACCTATTTTTAGTTTATCCTGGCATTCCCTTACCAAAAAGAAAATAGTATAAATCTC
Source organism: Cabassous unicinctus (assembly GCA_029593785.1). Taxonomy (NCBI): domain Eukaryota; kingdom Metazoa; phylum Chordata; class Mammalia; order Cingulata; family Chlamyphoridae; genus Cabassous; species Cabassous unicinctus. Next base: position 15,715 of record JAQZBX010065734.1, read on the forward strand.
TTATAAAAAATGTCTTTCATACCACCCACATCAATCTCTGTCGGCTTTTTCAGCCATGTTTCTTTCCTGCCTGACCACATTTTTCTCACTGATAATGCCATAGCTACCACAGAAGCTAGTAGTAATAGCATAACCAGGTGAACATAAGCATTCAAGGCTTATCCCTTACTAATTTTTCTTGACTTGGCTCAGCTGTAACTATGTGGCATTTTATCTCCCTGGGCTTCAGTTAACTCAATTGTAAAATGAATGAGCTTGGGCTAGATGGTTTCTAAGATCCCTTCCAGCCCTGGAAAAGCCAATGATCCTGTGACTCTACTGGCATATGATCTGATAAAACGTTTTGGGAAATCCTATTCTTCTAACCACATAGTAATGAATAGATGTGTCTATTCTTTAAAAATGGCACAAAGGCTCCACCTACCCTCTGCTTACTGCTAATGGCAACCCAATTGTCCAACTACCTTGTCGTCCTAAAGGTGTTACATTCTCTGCACTACTCTAAAGTGAAAAAAAAAAAAAAAAAA
>JAQZBX010065736.1:0-16242 GCA_029593785.1 Cabassous unicinctus
GTTTTTGTTTTTTTAAGATTTATTTATTTTATTTATCCCCCCCTTGCTGCTTGTGCTGCTGTGTCCATTCGCTGCGTGTCTTCTCTGTGTCTGCTTATCTCCCCCTTGCTGTGAGGTCTTGCCGCATCAGCTGCGCTACGCGAGCTGTCCTGCCCTCACAAAGAGGCCCCAGGAAGCGAACCCAGGGCCTCTCATATGGTAAACGGGTGCTGTATCCATTGCGCCACACCCGCTTCCTGCCGTGAGGTTGCTGCATCAGCCCACGGCACCGCTCAGGCCGGCGTGCCCTCACAAGGAGGCCTCGGGACGCGAACCCGGGCCTCCCATATGGTAAACGGGGGCTCTATCCACTGAGCCACACCCACTTCCCACTTGCATGGTTTTTGAAGACACATCTGAGATTAATTTTATCTTTATTTCCCAATGTGTAATGAGCCTTTTTTCTCTGGCTGCTTTTAAGTGTTTTCTCTTTATCACTGGGTTTCAGCAATTTGAAAATGATATAGCTCGATGGTTTTTGTTTTTGTTTTTAATTTATCCTGCTTGAGTTCATTGAACCTTTTTAGATCTGTGAGTTTATGGAGTTCATTAATCTTGGAAAATTGTCAGCCATTATTTCTTCAGAAATTCTTTCTGGGATCCCAACTTACATGTATGTTAGGCCATTTAATATTCTGCCACAGATCACTGAATCTCTGTTCTTTTTTAATGTCTTACTTCTCTATGTGCTTCAGTTTATATAATTTCTTTTAGTACATCTTCAAGTTTGCTGACCTTTTCTTTTGCAATGTCTAAGCTTAGTCCCATTCAATAAAACATTCATTTCACATACAGTACTTCCATGTTTTAGAAGTTCATTTTTATATTTTTCCATTCCTTTCCTCACTATGTTTAATGTGAAGATTTTAAACAATGATTTAAAACAACTGTTTTAAACTTCTTGAGCTAATTCTATCACTTCTGTCATTTCTAAGTATGTGTCTATTGCCTGATTTTCTCTTGGCTAATAGTAATATAGTTTGCATATGTGTACATGTCTTGTAACTGTTCACTAGATTTTAAGTGTTAAGTATTTTAAGTGTTGTTGAGCACCAGATTTTGTCTTCCTTTAAAGAGTATTAAAATTTATTTTGGCAGGCAATTAAATAACTTGCAGATCAACTTATTTTTAAGCTTTATTAGGGCTGGTCCAGAATAGCCTAGGGCTAGTTTAGCCTTACTGCTAAGGTGTAACCTCTTTGTTGTCATTATGAATACTCTGGGTTTTCAAGAATTCTCTGCTCTGACTAATGGAATTTGTCTCCCAGCCCTGTGTGAGCTCCGGAAATTGTTCCTTGCAGCCAGCTTCCCAGTGGTTCTTTGTCTCGTCTCATGGTGTTTCAACCTACATGTGTGCAGTTTAGTATTCAGCAACTGACTCAAGAGGATCCTTAATCTGATGTCTGGAGCTATTTTCTGCATAACTCCCTGCTCTCCAGTACCTCGTCCTGAAATTCCACCCACCGCAGCCTCCCAAACCTGTCTTTTCAACTCCACAGGGATTGCTTGGGTTCCCCTTTCCTGTGTTAGGAAATATCTCCAGGTGATTGCAGCAGAGCAATTGTAGGGCTCACATCATTTGCTTTTCTTCTCTCTGGATCACAGTCCTTCACTGCCTATTGCCCAGTTCCTAAAGGTAATTGTTTCATATATTTTTCTAGTTTTCTATTTTTTACAGGAAGAGGACAAGTTCAGGACCAGTTACTACAACATGACAAGAAGTGCAAAACTTACAGTTTCAGTGGATAGAGAATTCAGACAACTTGAATGAGTGCTTCTGACTCAGGGTCTCTCACGAGGTTGCGTTCGGCGTGATAGCAGTAATCTGAAGGCTTAACTGGGGCTGGAGAATCAATTCCAAGGGGTCTCACTTAAGTGGATGGCAAGTTGGTGCTGTCCGTTTGCAAAACACCTTAATTCCTCACCTCATAAACCTCTCTTTCCGGCTGCTTGAGTGTCCTCATGGCACAGCAGCTGGCTTCTCCCAGAGTACATGCTCCAGGGATGGCCTTTGCAATCTATGGCCACCAAAACACACAACCCAGGAAAAGAGCACTTGCTTTTAGAGTCTTAGTACATGCCATCCACTGACATTCTCCTTAATACCAATCGTTTGGGATTACATTCAGCGCAAAGAAGAAACTACAGCCCTAAAATTCAATTAATTACTTATTCTGAGGGGGAAAAAAAAAAAAAAAACTACGACCAAAGTTCAATGTAGTAAAAATAAGCGCAACCCTCAAAGAAATGCAGGCAGCATCTCCAGTCACTGTTGCCCCTTTCTTTCATAAGAAGCTTGTCACATTAGTTCAGAGAATCTGATAGAGGAGGTTTCGCAAGAGTCAAAATATCCTGAAGATATTTTGTTTTAGCACACAAGGTCAGTTTCCTGAGATAACTAGAGCCCTGTTGTCATAATCCTTTTGCACATCTCAACATACTAGGCTACTTGGCTGCCCTTGATGCTCATTTCCCCACGGCTGAAGCCAGACACCTGTCTAAGCTTTTCCTGTAGGCCAGGGGTTCTTAACAAGGGGTCCCTGAGCTTGAATTGAAATTCAAAAAAACCATTATTCTTGTGGGGAAGTGTTGGTGTGAGTGTGATATATTTATTAAATAATACACACTATAGTGTGGACTTAGTAAGGGGTCCATGGTTTTCACCTGACTGGCAAAGGGGTCTGTGGAACAAAAAAGGTTAAGAACCCCTGCTAAGCTCTGCCAGTCCTTGCCATCATCTCAAAAGACAAAAAGAAAAGGAAATTAAAAGCCCTTTCCAATGATGAATATGCCAAGTACCAAGAAAAAACTAATTAAGCAGATGTTGGCTTCTCTTGTAGACATGGTTCATTGAATGGGCTGGCTGGTAGCTTTTGCTTTTAAGTGGAGGTAACTTGCAAGTCTCATAACATTTTTAAATATGTGTATTTCCTTAGATTTTTTTATGTATTCATTCTAGAAAATTCATTTCCTTTCCAAATGTGGAAGACTCACAGCTCTTGGCAATAACTTGCATTTAACACACAGAGGTCTAAGCCAGGAAGTCACCAGAGGGACAGATTCACTCTGAACTTTTCCGTCTCATAAGAAAGTGAAAGCATTCATTTCTATATATAAATCCTTTGAGCTTTGCTTGATCAGGATAAAAGAAATAAATATATGCAAAGTCTAGCAATCAGTTCACAAGCCTTTACTGCTGACTGCTGACTGCTCTAGGCCATGCACCATTCAGGATGCTGGAGATAGATATTGAGCTGCCTGCCTTCAAGAACCGTAGACTAGGCAATGCACACACAACTAACCTACTTTCAACTATTCTGTAAACATCTAATAACACCCGCTATTGTTCTGAGTGTTCAAAGAGCAACAAGATCAAGACCCTCACATTATAGCTCTTCTGGTCCAATCAAAGGAAGCCTGATTTGGAAACGGGATGTAGGGAAAGGCACTGACACCTAGGGTCTTAAAGGTTTGGAGAGCATGCATCTTTTTTTGACAGATAGTATAAGATTTGAAAATTATGAAATATCATACATTCTCTTATACAATTTTTCTAAAAAAGAAAAAAAAATGCCACCATTTGTCAGCCTTATCTCTGCTCTCACTAGTGTATTCTGGCATTCAGAATGACAGTTTATAAATACTTACGCCTCTAAATATTGAAGGGTCACAACATCTGATAGTTTCCCTACCTTGGGTTTCTTAATTTTCACAGTCTAGAGCCGTATTGTCCAATCGGCAATCATCAGTGGTTATTTACATGTATATTAATTAAAAGTAAAAAATAAATAAAACTTACTTCCCCAGTCTTAACTATTCTCATTTCAAATGCTCAATAGCCACTGTATTATAGGCCACTTCCATCATCACAGAAAATTTTATTGGGCAGAATTAATTTATCAATTTCTAACATTAGAAAACAATCTAACTCAAACCATGTTACTTTTATCAGACATGCTTCCATCACCTTTCATTTGTTTATTTTTTTATTAATAAATTAACTTATTAATAAAGTGTATAAGTTCAATATTATCCATCTTATGATTTTGAAATAATAATTCATTAACCAACATATTCCCTATGTTAAATCTGTTCTCTACTTACTAGCATGAGTATTTAAGGGCATCATATTAAATGGAACACTTTTAGTACTTTAATATTAGATTTGAAAACACCATTTAAAATTAAAAATTGAATACAAACAAATCAACTACTTCCTTCATAAAAATCTCCATGAAGAAGACACTGAAAATATATCCTTTCCTTCTTGGATACTTGCAAACAACTTGCTAATGAAATTTTTGCAAAATCTGGATTTTGACAGTATGATATACTTCAGATTTGGCTTTCCTCAGTGAGAGAGAGAGAGAGAGATTGAAAGAGCTGTGTTTGCAATTAAATGAATGTTCACATAGCTTTTTTAAACTCAACTGGCATAACGTCAAGTACAGTGATACTTTACTTATTATCAGACAAAAGATGATTAGACTTGATGTTTGAGCTAATGCTCTTACTTGGATATTTTATTATAATTGCTCATATTGGATAAGAGAAAAATCAATTTGACAAATTCAAACATTCTACTAGACAAGGTGAACTATTGTGCAGTCACAGCCTTTTTGGGAACAGGCTCTAGCTCTGACTTTCCTAGAAGAACCTCTTTATGACAAGGATTTGAGATAACATCACCTTATCTTCTTGGCAGACGGAGTCAGTGTATCTACCCTGCGTTTAATCACAGGTTTACCTAGATATTCCCCATCTGCAGTTCCAAGCTCCTCAAGTAAGTGCCAGGGAGTATCCACACTTGGGGAGCCTGAAAAACATTCTCCTTGGTTTGGAGAAATATTTTTGTTCCCAAACTCCTACCTCATGATTATATTAAACTTCTGAGGTAGAAATCTGGGGAGCTTTAGGGCATCACCAAAGCAGAGTGCCTTATTTGTAGTTTGGGCAACATTTCCAACCAGGAAGGCAGCAAGTCAAACTTTCACCCAAACCACACATAATTTTACACACATATCTTGAAAATTGATGCTATTCTTGGATCTCTATGGATAGATTTTGTCAGGAGGAAATAAGACAGGCTTCTGAGATGAAATGTGAAGCACCAGAAATTGTTTAAGGTTAAAGTAATGTAGAAGATGTTAATGTAGAAAATGTTCCTTGAGAAACTTCATTACTTTTTAACTAAACAAAATAGTCACTTGCCTTTGAACATTCCTGCTTCCTCTCCCATTTTCCTCTCCCCTCATACCCCTCCTCATACCCTAAAAATCTAAATTACTTTCTGCAGTATTCTAAGGTGTGCAAAGAGATCTAAAGCTGTCTTAACTTGACTCACAGCAAACTTACTCAGCCTGGTAGCTATTTTGTCTATAGGTGTATAATTAATACAGTTTCTCTCTCAAGACTTTCCCCTCTATTTTCTTTGAATAAAATTGTTTCAAGCTTCATACTAAGAAGCTACTATATCAATATCCAAAATAGTCTAGGCCTCAAAGTTTCCTAAATCTTGCAACTGAGGCTATTCGCAAGACAAGGCAGTGAGAGAAAAGGGGGTGGAGGGGTGGGGAGGGGTAGACATTCCCAACACAGTCTTTGAACAGCAGAAGCCCCTTTTCTCAGTTTCCCTTGCTGGAATGTTGCCTCCACTTCCTGGTATATCTGGGATTAGGAACACCATCAGAACAGGAGTAGGAGCAAAAAGGGGGTAAAATGTAGTGATTCCCCTCACAGAAAACCCTACCAGGGTCCCTTGTTCCAGTCTTCTATCCAGAAAGACAAGATTTCTCTTGGAGATTTTGCTTCCTATGCCTACCCTCCTTAATCTGCCTATGTTTACCTTCTCAGGTAGTTGATTGCTTTTTCTATTTTGTCTAGAAGTTTGGTTTTAATCGGTTAGATTAGGCTATAATGGCTTACTCAAACTTGACCATCCTCACTTCTTAAAACATGACATCAAACATTCAATCAAAATGGAACAAGGATGGGGAAAGATGGAGTAAACAGGCTCTAGCCTATTCCTCCTGCTAAATACAAGTAAAAACCCTGGAAATCATATACAAAACTAACATAAGAATATTCTGAAAGATGGAGAGAAAGCACAACATGTAGAGCCTTTGGGACCCAAAGTACCAGATGGTGAATTCCCTGGGATTTTTTTGCCACACGTAGCCCAGAGTTGGAGTTAAAGAGGCTTACAACCAAGAAACACCAGTGGGTGTAAACAAACAAACAAAAAAGTCCCAGCAAAAGCTTACTCTTGCCAACCAAAGGACTAAGAAAGGAACAGACTAGCAAGAGAGAAAGCTTTTAGACAATAACTACTCTACTCCAGCCAAACAGCACAGAAAATCCTGTGTCTCCATCTTCACCCACAGCAGCAAAGGCTGAAAGTTGGGACTAGACTTTCACCTTCACCAGGCAATAACAAGGTGCCCCAAATTCCTCAATGGAGTGGTGTCAGAGCAGGCCAAGTTATGAACCAGGACTTTCATTTCTTCCATGTCACCACAATGGGGAACCTGAACTTCCATGTCTACCCAGCAGTAATAGGCACCCCTCCATTTCCTACTAGGGTAGTATCAGAGGAGGTCTAGTAGAGAGTTGAGACTTTTATCACTAATCAATAGAAATGAGCCATCCTCCATGGTGTCAGTGGAAGTCATGAAGGGAGTATTAATGAGACCCTCCTAATACTCCTAGTCAGGGAGATCTGGGTAGAGGAGTAGTAAGGAGTAGGAACTCCTAACCCCAACCAGCAGTAGTGAGGAGCCCCTCCCCCTAGGTTGTCAACAGAGACAGAGTGGGAACCTGAACTTATACCCCTAGTTGGTAGTAACAAGGTGATATCTACTCTTTGCCCTGCTGAAGTACTGTCATAGAAAGCCTTAAGAAACAGATGGTTTAATAAAGATTCAAAATCTCACACTGTAATATCAAAATGTCCAAGTTTCCATTAAAAAAAAAAAAAAAAATCACTCATGCCAAGAACCAGGAAGATCTCAAACTGAATGAAAAGACAGTCAATAGATGACAGAACTGAGATTACAGAGATGTTAGAATTATCTGAAAATACTTTAAAGCAGCCATAATAAAGGTGATTCAACAAGTACAAATATACTTGAAACAATAGAAATATAGAAAGTCTCACCAAAGCAAAAGAAAACCCCAGAAAATAAATAGAATATATAAATAAGAATCAAATTGACATTTTAGAACTGAAAAATGCAATAACAAACCGAAAAAAAAAAAAACCTCAATGAATGGACTCAACAGCAAAATGGAAGGTACAGAGAGGGGAAAATCAGTAAACATGAAGCTGGAACAATAGAAAAATACCCAATCTGAACAGCAGAGACAAAACTCAATAAAGAAAAAACAAATGAGCACAGTCTCAGAGAAGTGTGAGACAAACAACATTTGAGTCATTGGAGTCCTGGAGAGAGAGAAGAAAGAAGGCAGGACTAAAAATGTACTCAAAGCAATAATGACTGAAAACTTCCCAAATTTACCAAAAGACATAACACTATATTTTCAAGAAACTCAGTGAATCCCAAAGACTATAAACACAAAGAAATCAACACCAAGTCACATCATAGTCAAACTTCTGAAAACTAAAGACAAAGAAAATCTTAAAAGCAATGAGAGGGAAATAATATCTTACCTGTAGCAGTTTCATATTTTTTTATGAATTCCAAAATAGATATTGGATTATGTTTGTAAACTAGTCTGTTCCTCTGGGCATATTAGATTATATTGAGATTGAGGTTTCACTTTTACTTGATTAAATAATGATTAAGGCTTTGATTAGGCCATGTCAGTAGGACATTGTGTCCATGCCCCCTTGGTGGGTGGGGACTCACAGAGAAACTGCACCGCAGAGAAGGGAGGTTAGAGTTTTTATATTGGAGCCCTGGGAAGTAAACACACAGAGAAGCAGATATGTGAGGAAGGAGAGAAGGCTCCATTAGACATGGCAGAGACTTGAGTCCCAGGAAGAGAGAATTGCTGTTAGCCTGATAGTCTACAGCTGGCCTTGTGGAGAGAGTAGAGCAGCTGAGCCCAGAGAGAAACCAGCCCAGGGAGAGAGAAGGGCCTTATGCCAGCCTACAGCTGATATTGGAAGAAGCTGGGACCATGGATACTTAAGAGGAAGCAGCAGCCTGAACCCTTGCAGACATCAGCTCCAACATATAGCAACAGACTTTGGTGAGGGAAGTAACTTATGCTTTATAGCCTTGTGACTGTACACTTCTACCCCAAACAAATAACCCTTATAAATGCCAACAGATTTCTGGTACTTGGCATCAGCACCCCTTTGGCTGACTAATACCTTACCAAAAAGGTAAAATTAATTCAAATAACAGTTATTTCTCATCAGAAACAATGAAGGCCAAAAGAAAATGGCACAACATTTTTTAAAATAAAGGAACTGTTGACCAAAAATCTTATACCCACTGAAAATATCATTAAGGAATGAAGGAGAAATAAAGATATTCTCAGATGAAGAAAAACTAAGAATTTATTATAAGCAGACCTACCCCAAAAAAATGCCTTAAAAATTTCTCTAAAAAAGGGGAAGGTGGGAATGTTGGAACATCATGAAGGCAGAAAAACACAGTAAGCAAAAATATAGATGAACAGGCTTTTCTTATCTTCCTGGACTTTCTAAATTATGTTTTATGGAATGCATAAAATATTACAACACTAAATGTGGTCCAGTGTCTGTAAAGAAAATATTGAAAATAATTATCTTATAAATGGGAAAGGGGAAGAGACATAAAAGAAGATAAGGTTCCTATACTTCATTCAAACTGGTAAAATTATAACACAAGTAGATTGTGATATATTATGTAAATATAATGTAATTCCTAGAGCAACCACTGAAAGCTATTCAAAGAGATACTTTCATAAGCACTATAGATAAAACAAAAGAAAATTCTAAAAAATGTTCAAGTAACCCACAGTAAGTTAAGAAACAGAAAGCAGAAAAATTAAAAACAGAACAAAAAATAAAATAAAATAAAATGGATGACTCAAGACCTAACATGTCATTAACTACATTAAATGTAAATGGTTTACACACACCAATTAAAAGACACAGATTGAAAAACTTCATTTAAAATCATGATATAGCAATATTGATATACTGAATATATATAATATATATTGAATATATATAATATATAATAGTGAATCTTGAAATTCACTTCAAATATAACAATAAAAGTAGGTTGAAAGTAAAAGGATAGAAAATGATATATCATGCAAACAAATAAAGCAGGTGTCATAGTTTGCCAAAGGGCTGCCAATGAAAAGTACCAGAAATGGGCTGGCTTTTATAATGGGAAATTTATTAGGGGTAAAAGCTTACAGTTCCAAGTCTGTAAAAATGTCCAAATCAAGACATCATCAGAGATGTTTTCTGACCAAAGTCAATTACTTGTGATCCTGGTGTCCTGCCATGTGGCAAGGCAAGAAGGCAGATGATCTCTGTAGAGATCAAGGATCACTGTCTCCAGGAGCTCAGCTGTGGGCAATCAAGCATATGGCTTGTCTCTTTCTGGGCCTTCTCTCTCGGCCTTGGATTTCTCCCTGAGCTCAGCTGTGGGCAATCAGGCATATGGCTCTTCTCTTCAGCCTTGAGGTTCTCTGCAGCACCAGCCTCTTGGGGGCTTTTGTGCCTCAGCTTCAGCTGCTAGTGATCCTTGAGTCCTCTCTCTGACATGGATGGGTCAAAATGGCAGAGCTCCCTTTTCTGTGTGTCTGCTCTCTCTCTGTGACTCATTATATAAGGCTCCATAACCTGAGTTATGCCTCACTGACATAGTCCAATCAAAAGTGATCTAATCAGGAAGTTCTGGGAAGATGGCTGTGGCAGTTTGGCATTGTTTATGAATTCCAAAAATAGATATTGGATTATGTTTGTAAAACTGGTCTGTACCTGGGCATGATTAAATTATGATTAGGACTTTGATTGGGGAAAGTCAGTAGGATGTTGAGTCCTCGCCCCCTTGGTGGGTGGGGACTCACAGAGAAAACTACACAGCAGAGCAGAGGAGTTAGTTGGAGTTTTGATGCTGGAGTTTTAATGGTGGAGCCCCAGGAAATAAGCACACAGAGGAGCAGAACAGCTGAACCTGGAGAGAATCGAGGCCCAGGGAGAGAGACAGAGTTGGTCACCTGATAGTCTACAGCTGGCCTTGTGGAGAGAGCAGGGCAGCTGTACCCAGAGAGAAACAAGCCCCAGAAAAAGAGGAACCCAGGAAGCCTGAACTCTTGGCAGATGTCAGCAGCTATCTTGCTCCAATACATGGCAACAGACTTTGGTGAGGGAAGTAGCTTATGCTTTACAGCCTGGTAACTGTAAGATGCTACCCCAAATAAATAACCTTTATAAAAGCCAACAGATTTCTGGTATTTTGTATCAGTACCCCCCCTTGGCTGACTAATACAATGGCAATGGAGTAGACAGACAGGGATCAATTCTCACACAAAAAACAATGGAGAAAAGGCCAAAAGCTATCCAAGGGACCTGCTTTGGGGGGTGAGCAGACCAGGACAGTGCTGCACAACTCCCAAGAAGGTGAGGGACAGAGAGCGATGAACCTGAAACAACAAACATGAGTTACTAAACAGGATCACAAGTGGACTTTGGTCAGAAAGGGCACAAGTAGTTGCCCTTCATGGCAGCCAGGAAGGGCTCCCATCACTCACCCTCAAAAGACAGTAAGCCTGGATAAAATCCCTGACTCATTGCAACCCACTGAGAGGGGAACAGACATCCTCTCCCTGTTAGCTGTTACAAGGGAAGAGGGAAGGTGAGTTGGAGAGCTTCTCTTCAGTGAATTTGGCCAGCAGATCCAGCTTTGAATCTCTGCTCTGGCCAGACCAGAAACACTGGAAAGCAAAGGTTGAAAGAAACTCCTCTGTGGAAAGGTTTGTCAACGAGTGCCATCTGCTGGCTGACCAAGAAACTGGAGGAGAAAACTTGTTTTGAGGGCTCTCTTTACCCCAAAGGTGAGAGAAAATATGTGCCCCATTAGTGAGTCTCTGGCCCAATTTTCATAACTTAAGCTAGCAATTTTAAAGACTTAGAATAAGTTGAACCAAAAATCAAAGAAGAGCTGTGAAAAGTAAAACACTAGGCAAGAGAGAGAAATTGGCCCTCAGAGTAAATTCACCAACATATTCAGATGCCTAGACATAAGTAAAAAATTACAAGCCATACTAGGAAAAAGGAAGAGATGGCCCAGCAAAGGGAACAAACCAAATATCCAGAAGAGATACAGAATTTAAGACAACTGATAAATGATAATCACACAAATCTCCTAAATCAATTCAAAGACTGAAGGAAAATATGACTAAAGAGATTAAGGATATTAAGACGACACTGGGTGGGCATAAAGAACAATTTGAAAGCCTATGAAGAAAGTAGCAACTTATGGCAATGAAAGACTTGATGAATGAGATTAAAAATAAATTAGAGGCACATAATAGCATATTTGACTTGCTTGAAGACAGAAATAGTGATTTCAAGGACAGAACATCTGAACTGGAAAAGACAGGAGAACAGAAAGTGAAAAGAATGGAAAAAAATGGAACAGGGTCTCAGGGAATCGAATGATAATGCAAAACACAAACATATGTGTTATCAGTATCCCAGAAGAAGAAGAGAATGTAAAAAAGGAAGAATATTTGAGGAAATAATGACTGAAAACTTCTCAACCCGTAAAAAAGACATAAAAATCAATATCCGAGAAGGACAATGAACCCCAAACAGAATAAATCTGAATAGGCCTACGCCAAGACACCTACTATTCTGAATGGCAAATATCAGAGATAAAGAGAGGATTCTGAAATCAGCAAGAGAAAAGCAAATCATCACATACAAGGGAACCTCAATAAGATTAAGTGCTGACCTCTCATCAGAAACCACAGAGGCGAGAAAAAAAAGTGGTATTATGTATTTAAGATACCGAAAGAGAAAAACTGCCAGCCAAGAATTCTGTATCCAGGAAAACTTTCCTTCAAAACATGGGAATAAGTTTAAAGTCTTCACAGACAAACAAAAAGAGAGAGGATGTTACCAAAAGACCATAATTACAAGAGATACTAGAGGGAATGCTGCAGACTGAAAGGGTTTAAGGGGGCAGGGGGAAGAGACATGGAGAAGAGTGTTGAAATAAAGATTATTAGGAAGGGTAAATTAAAGGGCAAAAAGACAGACAATAGTAAGATATGACAACAGAAAGCCAAAGAACAAAATTGATGAAGTAATGCCTTTACAATAATAACATTGAATGTTAATAGCTTTAACTCCCCAATCAAAAGACAGACTGATAGAATGAATTTTTAAAAATGAGCCATCTATAAGCTGTCTCTAAAATAATAGTTTGAGACTTCAACACAGCACTCTCCACATTGGATAGAACATCTGGGCAGAGGAGAAAGAAACAGAAACAGAGAGCTTCAATATTATGATAAATGAAGTAGACCTAACAAACTTTTATAAAGCATTATACCCCAAAACAGAAGGATATACATTCTTTTCAAGGGTTTATGGATCCTTCTCCAAGATAGACCATATGTTGGGTCACAAGACAGATATCAATAAATTTTAAAATATTGATATTATGCAAAACATTTTCGCTGATCATAATGGAATAAAGCTGTAAATAATCAATAATGGACAGAAAAAGGGAAAATGCATAAGTAAACAGAGATTAAACAACACACTCTTAAATAATAAGTGGGTCAACGAAGAAACTGCAAGAGAATTCAGCAAATGTCTTGAGATGAATGAAAATGAGAACACAACATATCAAAATCTATGGGACACCTCAAAGGCAAAGCTGAAAAGGAAATTTACAGCCCTCAATGCTTACATTAAAAAAAGAAAAAGAAAAAAAAAAGAGCTAAAATTGAAGATCTAATGCACATCTGGAGGAACTAGAAAAAGAACAGCAATCTAATCCCAAACCAAGCTAAAGAAAAGAGATAGTAAAGATCAGAGCAGAAATAAATCAAATTGAGAACAAAATAAACAATAGAGAGAATAAACAAAACCAAAAGTTGGTTGTTTGAGAAGATAACAAAATTGACAAACCCTTAGCTAGACTGACAAAGAAAAAAAGAAAGAAGATGAAAATAAATAAAATCAGAAATGAAAGGGGGGACATTATCACTGACCATGCAGAAATAAGAGATCATAAGAGGATACAATGAACAACTGCATGCAAAAAACTAGACAATGTAGATGAAATGGACAAATTCCTAGAAACACACGAACAACCTTCACTGACCATTGAAGAAATAGAAGACCTCAACAAACCAATCAGTAGTAAAGAGATTCAAACAGTCATCAAAAACCTCATAAGGAAGAAAAGCCAGGGACCAGATGGCTTCACAGGTGAATTCCATCAATCATTCAAAGGAGATCTAATACTCAAGATCTTCCAAACAATTTAACAGGAAAGAACACTACCAAACTCATTCTATGAAGCCAACATCACCCTAATATCAAAACCACTTAAAAATACTACTAAAAAAAGAAAATTACAGACTAATATCTCTAATGAATACAGATGCAAAAATTCTCAACAAAAGACTTGTAAATCAAATCCAAAAGCACATGAAAAGAATTATAAACCACTATCAAGTGGATTTTATCCCAGTTATGCAAAGGTGGTCCAACAAGTAACTCAATTTGTATCATAAAACACATTAAAAATTTGAAGGAAAACACATGATCCTCTTGATTGATGCAGAAAAGGCATTTGACAAAATACAACAAAATTTCTTGATTAAAAAAAAAAAACATGCAAAAGATAGAAATAGAAGGAAGCTTTCTCAGTATGGTAAAATGCATGTATGTAAAACCTACAGCTAGCATTGTACTCCATGATGAAAGACTGAAAACTTTCCCACTGAGATCAGAAGCAAGACAAGGAGGCCCAATGTCACCATTGTTCTTCAGTATTGCGCTAGAAGTTCTAGCTGGAGAAATTAGTTTAGGTAAAGAAATAAAAGACACTTGAATAGAAAAGGAAGAAGTAAAACTTCCACTATTCGCTGATGATATGATCCTATATCTAGAACAGCCTGAAAAATCCACAGCAAAGCTACTAGAACTAATAGACAAGTTCAGCAAAGTGGCGGGATACAAGATTAACATGCAAAAATCAATGGCATTTCTATACACTACTGATGAGCAATCTGGGGAGGAAATCAGAAAAAAATTCCATTTATACTTGCGACAAAAAGAATTAAATATTTAGGAATAAACTTAAACAAGGACATGAAGGAACTATATTCAGAAAACTGCAAAACATTACTAAAAGAAATGGAAGAAGACTTAAATAAATCCATGTTCATGGATGGGGAGACTAAATATTGTTAGGGTGTCAATTCTACACAAACTGATTACCAGATTCAATGCATTCCCAATAAAAATCCCAACTGCCTTTTCTGCAGAAATGGAAAAGCCAATTATCAAATTTATTTGGAAGGGGGGTAAGCAGTCACAAATAGCTAAAAATGTCTTTAAAAAGAATGAAGTTGGAGGACTCTCACTTCCTGACTTTAAAGCACATTACCTAGCTACAGTGGTAAAAACAGCATGGTACTGGGAAAAAGACAGACAGATTGACCAATGGAACCAAATTGAGAACTCAGAAATAGACCCCCATGTCTACGTTGACAAGACTGTCAATTCCTCCCAGCTGGGTCAGAACAGTCTATCCAACAAATGGTGCTAGGAGAACTGGATATCGATATCCGAAAGAAAGAAAGAGTACCCCCATCTCACACCTTATACAAAAATTAACTCAAAATGGGTCAAGGACCTAAATATAAAAACGACAACTATGAAACTCTTGGAAGAAAATGTAGGAAAACATCTATAAGATCTTGTGGTAGGCAGTAGTTTCTTAAACCTTATACCCAAACAAGCAACAAAAGAAGAAAAAAAAAAATCAATAAATGGGACCTCCTCAAAATTAAGCACTTTTGCACCTCAAAGGACTTTGTCAAAAGGATGAGAAGGCAGCCTACTCAATGGGAGAAAATATTTGTCAATCACATATCTAATAAGAGTTTAATATCCATGACATATAAAGAGATGCTACAACTCAACAATTAAAAGACAAACAACCTGATTGAAAAATGGGAAACCTTGAATAGACATTTGTCCAAAGAAGAAATACAAATGGTGAAAAAACACATGAAAAAATATTCAACATTACTAGCGGTTAGGATAATACAAATCAAAACTACAATGAGATATCATTTCACACCTATTAGAATGGCCACTATATAAAAGTTGGAAAAAATACAAATGTTGGAAAGGATGTGAAGAGAAATGCTTATTCACTGTTGGTGGGACTGTAGAATGGTACAGCCACTGTGAAGGACTGTTTGGCAGTCCCTAAAGAAGTTGAATATAGACTTGCCATGTGACCTAGCAATACCATTACTAGGTATATACCCAGAAGAATTGAGGACAGTGACATGAACAGACATCTAGACACCAATGCTACGAAGCGACATTATTCATAATTGCCAAAAGATGGGAAAAACAGGTGTCCATCAACCGATGAATGGATAAACAAATTGTGGTGTATACACACGATGGAATATTATGCAGTCGTAAGAAGAAATGAAGTCGTAAAGTATATGACAACATGGATGAACCTGGAGGACATTATGTTGAGCGAAGCAAGCCAGACACAAAAGAATGATGTATGGGGAAGCGGACGTGTCTCAAATGGTCAGGCGTCCGTCTCGCATATGGACGGACCTGGGTTTGATCCCCGGGACCTCCTGGTAAAATAAAGAAAAATATAGAAGGTGTGCGGACATACCGCCAGGCCCTGCGCACAGGTGCACAGCCAGGCCCTGCCCCCAGGCTCCACGTGCAGGTGCGCCGTCAGGCCCCGTGCGTGGGTGCGCCGCACACAGCAACATGATAATGTAATAGGAGAGTGACACAAGGGAGAGCCAAGAAGAGATGCGCCAGGAAAAAAAAAGAAAAACAGGAACTAAGGTGGCGCAGTTGGCAGAACACCTCTCTCCCACATCGGAGGTTCCCAGGATCAAATCCCAGTGAAGACAGGAGGGAAAGGATGAGAAGACAGGGCAGAAAACAGACACAGAGAATTGCCCAGCAAATGGACACAAAAAAAAGCAGAAACAGGG
>JAQZBX010065737.1:0-16237 GCA_029593785.1 Cabassous unicinctus
AAGGATGAGAAGAGAGGGCAGGAAATGGACACAGAGTCGCCCAGCGAATGGACACAGAAACAGCAAAACTGAGGAGGGGGTGTAAAAATGGATAAAAGTGAATGAAGAAATGAATAAATTCTTTAAAAAACTGTATAGGGGAGGAAGATACAGAGTATAGTTAGTAGCGATACTTTGATGATGCTTTTTCATGATTTGTTAACAAATGTTTCACAACAATGCAAGGTGTTTGTGGGGGGTGGGTGATGTGTGGGAGCCCTGTATGATGTTATGCATATTTGTTTTGTAAAGTCACACTGTTTACTGAACACTTATAGTTTATGTATGTTCATGTATGAATGATATAATTCAATAACTTGTTAAAAAATAATAATAAAGCACATTGTGTGCCAAAGAAGATGGGCACTGCTCAAAGCATTTATCCAAATTCATATGTAAATATGCACAAACCTATATAAATATACAAACACACCCATATCGTATGCTGTGCAACATTTTAATTAAGCAAATATTTTTCCCCTTCATTTATTCAAAACAACTTTCTACTTGAAGCTCTGTGCTAGAGTTGAGGAGACAAAGGCTCAGAGATGGCAAGCCACTGAACAAGGCCACACAGCCCCTCCTTAGGACAGCAAGAATTAGAGTCTAAACATCCTGGCAACCAGCCCAATAACACTTTTGCTGGTCCAGGCTGCTCCTGAAACTATTCATTCACCTCAGATTCTGCAGAAATACTATTTTAAGGTCTTATTAGTCAAGGTTAAATAAACCAAGAAAATGTGTCATTATATGTATTTGTTTGTTTAAACTAATTCTATAAACTCCTAAAAATATGAAAGGTAAATGCATGTGTGATCTGTTAAACTGGGCTGGGTGTAATATCCCTTCAAAGGCATATTCCTTGTTTTCAATTGCAGAAACAAGGCTGGTTAGTTCTCATCCTGTTGGAAATCTTACTGGTGACTACATTTTCTTGGAGATCTGGAAGAGAGACAGTGGCTTGCACTCTTGATGGAGGATTTATTGGCATCTGAGCCTGTGAAGAGGCTGTGCTTCCCCTCAACCAGGAGAGAGGTCCAGGCTTGGGAGGTAAAAAGTATGCTTCATTGCACACAGGTAACAGATATGTCCCTTGCAGATGTATACTTGATACATCTGTCTCTAAAGAAGCAAAGGGACTTAATTGTCAGGCACATGAAGAAACTCAGGCTCTGAGCTGTTTGCTGGCATTCCTAAGCTCCCAGCAGGAACTTGCAATGCTAAGACTAGACTCCAAATCCTTGAATCCCTATTCTTCTTGCATGGCACACTTCCTACATTTCACACACACACACACACACACACACTCACACACTTAACTCCAGGTGATGTTGTTGACATTTCCCTGGGAGTTTCTGTCTTTGCAGAAGAATATTTTGAAAACACAATTTCTCTCCCCACATGCCTTCCCAGCTTGCATGGTCTCTGCACTGTGTACACACGGGATCTTTGCCAGGGACATGGAAAATCCTGCAGGGCTGCCCTCCAAGCAGCTGGTCAAAGGTGGGTGAACAAGCATGGATTGAAATATACCCCTCCCAGCCCAGCTGTCTGTTCACCTTAGCTCAAAGTACACCTGCAGGAAGAGAAACCCAAGACACACATTTTGACAGCCTGTCACCTGACTCCCTTGGAAAACATAACTGAGCAATTCCTACCCCACTTAGATCCAGAGCTGGCCAGGTTGACTATAAGCTCTGCAGTCAGCTCTCGGCTTAGCAGGCCTCCCTGGTGAGTCCTGTCCTCAACTTTTGTGCAGCTGGAGCCCCAGAAGGGAGCAATAATTAAAGAAAACTTTGTAAATGTTCAAACTGAATAAAAGTGTTGTAGCTCTTGGTTCCTTCACTTCTTCTGTTGCCATCTGGAGCCACAACCTGTCCAGTTTGCAAGTCCAGAGCCATGTCCCATTTACTCTTGTCACTTGTCTGTTTATCCTTTTCACTGGTGGTTTTCCACAGAAAAAGAATCTGCTGGTTATTTTTGTCCCCTCCCCTTGCATGCCAGAGCCCTGAGAAGCTCTTCCCTGCATCCTGGCTCTCGATGGACCTCTTCCCCTCCCTGCTTTCCATGTGCTTTGAAGATATTCTTGCCTCTACCACCCTTATGCAAAACCAAGCATGCATGTGTGCACGTGTGTGCGTGCAGCTGCTCACATTTCTTGTCAATGCCGTGGAGAGCCTGTCCATCTGAACAACAAGGAGGCCATCTGAACCTGCTGCTACATACAGCTAACTTTTAAAACACCAACAGAAAAACAAGAGGGTGAAAACAAAGCAACAAAATGAACAGATTTTAAATGACATGAAGCCTACTGGGCTAATGTGGGAAAACGGCCTAAAGTTGCAGCGTTTCCCTGAAGTAAACAAGAGTCCTTGATGTTTCGCTGGAAACATTCTGGTTTTGTGCCGCATGTTCTGGGTGGCTAGAACAACAGTGACTGAAGAATTTACTATGTTGCAAAGAGATAAGCAGACATTCCCTGCATCACGTTTCTCTTTTAGCAGACTCCTAATACATACGGTGGTGAGACCAGAATCAAGGTGTTCAGTACTACAGACTGTTAGTCCCCTGGTCCCATCTTTTCTGAATCTTTGTGTTTGTTTTCTTTTATGCTTTGCGGTGCCTTCCTTTCTGGCCTGTCATTTGTTGAGCTGGACTCAACAGACTAAGGCATCAAGTTATGCAGACACTATAAGCAGGTACAAATCGCCCAGGCCTTACAAGTGGAGTGAGGGGGCTCCAACCAAAGTAAAATATCTTCTGCATAAGTAGCATAAAACATATGCTCCTTGATACAATGTTATTATTCATTCAATAAATACGTATTCAACACTTATTCAACCAAAATTGCTCCATCCTTCAATGAATGATCAATTTCTTATTAGGCCCCAGTCATTGTAGGTGTACAAAGATAAATTAAACATATATATTTATTATTCTCAAGAATTAGAGACTGGCAGTGGAGCTAAGGCTTCTATATAAATTATTCTGCACAGTGGATAGTATAAAGCACCCCAAGAGAGGCACAGATCAAGTGCCTCTGGGAGTGCTGAAAAAATGGGGTCTTCAGAGAAGAGGCAACGTTGGAGCTGGTGGTTGTTGTGGTGTTTGGCTCTGTAGGGACTTGGTGAGTTAGGCTACAAACACCTATGTAGGGGCAAGTGCCCACAAACCAATTGGAGAAATGAGGGATGGCTTTACAAATGGGGAGATGACTGAGCTCACTCTTGAGAAGACATGATGCTTGAAAGGTGGACACAAATATGCTGGTGGTGGTGTTGGTGGGCTGTTTCAGATAGAGTGAAGACCACGTGCAGAGGAAAGGAGAGGAGAGGAAGCATGGAGCCCTCAAGGAGGATAAGCAGAGACGAGATTAAAAAGTCTTCAGAAAAATAAATAAAATGTCCAGATCTTAGTGTAGCTGATGGTGAACCTCTTGCATCTCAGTGCATGCTTCAGTGACTACTTTCTTGTGTAGATATCTCTGTGAGTTGCATGATGACTTGACATCTTTTCTATATTTAAAATATTTTTATACCTGATTTTTACTACATATTCAAATCTCTTAGTTAAATACTTGACTTCTGGGAAGATATTGTTTTCTTCACCTAGCATATTACATTTACTCAATTACTGGCATGTGTCAATGCCTGAAAATGATTATCCTTTTTTTATTTTAGGATTATTCTTGATTCAGGGTGGGGAGTGGGCCTCAAAAGGCAAGTTAATCCAACCTCCAACTCAAAAAAAGCATGTCTCCCTTCATCATGTTTGCTGATCATGCAGTTCCAGTGGCTCAGTGAAAAAACAATCACCACCTGAAGCATCCATTACATGTGGGTTTTCTAAATTGAGCAAACAAGCCAGGGAAACCAGGGCTTTCCAAAATCTTCATCAAGGTGGTGCAGCACTATCATCCAAGAATCAGTTCTGCTAAAGAAACAGGTCATCTTTCTCTACGGGGTTGGTATAACCCTCAGCATACACCATGGGTGGATAGTGGACTCGAAGGCAGGCTTACCCTTTCCCATCTTTACTCCTCTGTAACTACAGTAGTTGCCATGGAAATCACACCCTTGGGACAGTATGTTTTGACACAGAGCTGTTGAAATCACTAACATGGTATTGGAGGATGGAATTTTTTTAAGTATATATATATATATATATATATATACACACACATATATAAATGCATATGAGTGTATATGAAGAATCTCTCCTGCTATAATCATTCTGCTACAGGTGCAAGCAGCTGCTCAATCAATGCAAGGTGTCTGTTATTTCATCAGCCCTTCTTCTTAGTGAAGACTAAGGAACAGAGTAAAAAATGAAATGAAAGGGAAAAGGTCATTTACTGGTCACCTGTTTGTTGCCAGAGACTATTGCAGATTTAAAATACATTTCTAAATTCATCCCCCAAGAGTGTTATGATTGACATATCCCTTTCCCTATTCCATAGATGAGGAAACTGAGGTTCAGAACAATGAAGTGGCCAGTCTCAAATTTTGCATTTAGCCATTGACTGAACTCAAACTCAAACATAAGTCTCTCTGCCACTAAATACAATACTATTTTCACTACTTTGTTTTCTTTAGGTGGTGTCAAATTTTTCTTGAGCTATATAATTATAGTGTCTTAATCTTCCTGTCTGTTATGACAAATACTACCCATTGGGCTGAACTGAACAAAAAGAATTTATTGTTTCATGGTTTTAAATGTTAGAAGTTCAAAATCAAGGCATTACCAGGGCTTGTTATCTTCCAATGTTTGTAGCTTTATGGCACTCGCTTGCTGCAATCTTTAGAGTTCTTTGAATCTCTGCCTTGTCACATGGTATCCTCCTGTGACTTTCTCTGACCTGGCTTATAAGTCTGCTGTCTTCTTCTCATTTCTGGTTCCTACTGCTTGACTGCATCCAAATTTCCTCTCTCTATAAGGTCTCTAGTAGTATGGATTTAGATCCAACCAGATTCACTTTGGTCATTCCTTCACTAATAATGACAGCTTCAAAAGGTTCTATTTACAAATGGGTTTGTACAGGTAAGAATGTAGATTAAGTCTCAGAAAATGTCTTTTGTTGGAGTACATGTTTCAATCTACCACAAATAGGCTCCTTCATTGTTCCTTTAAACCTGTATTTTGTACTATAGATTGTTGCTTAATAAAGTGTTTTAATGGGAAGTCTCTATGAACCAGGCCCTTCACACCATACTCAGTAGAGGATACCTGGACTTGATTACAATATTTTCTAGCTTTACTTCATACATCTGTCTGTTATGAATTTCATGAGGCAAGGACTCTGGTTTCTGGATTCATTGCATATCCTCAGTACCAAGCAGAGTGCAAGGAACAATGTACTCAGAATTTTTGTGGCTATAACCATGGATAAAGTAGTGGGCCTGCATTCAGAGCTAAAATACACAGTGAAGAGACTTTAATAGAGCAATACATAGACATGAATATGGGTGGCATCAAGTTTCAAAAGAGAATTATGTTAAACTGTGGTAGCCTGAAAGGCTCTGTAAAGGAGTAGAGCTGGTGGGAATCATAGTGACAGTGAAGAAGGGACTGAAGGCATTGCCTGTTGGGTGACACCAAGGAGCACGGATTCACATTTGTTCCAATCCCGAGGTTAAGGGTGACTGCCAATGCAAAAGGACATATGGGAGATATAGGAAAGCATAGATTTTGATCAACAGAGGAAGAATCACCAAGCAAACCTTCCATACATTCTTTGGCTTTCCTCTTGATCAAGACAAATCATTAGAAAAATGGGAAGGAAAAATCAATTCTTCTATCTGGCATGTTTGTATTCTTATTGCTCCTACCTGATAGAAATGGCTGCCTGGATACTATGGAAGCATCTGCAGTCTTCTATTAATGAGCAAGGAATTTATATCTAGACATCATGTTAAAATTCACAAAGCATTTAATTGCAATCTTATGGTATAGTATTCAGGAGAGTGAATGTTAGCTTTTTTGGTAAAAAAGGATCTGAAGTTCAAAGTGATTAGATGACCTACTCCACATCTCACAGCTAGTCAAAATGAGAGTAGAGTTTGGAATTCAGATCTCCTGATAGCCAGGGAAGTGCTCTTTCCATTTTACCACATTGCCTTCAAGTAGAGGGATGGTGTTCAAAACAAGGAAAATAACAGACCACTATGGTTTGCCCTGTTTAGGACACATATGGAACAAAATTCATCCCTAATGAACGTCCTCTTTTGTGAGAGTCCCAGAGGATAATGAGACAAGATTTAAATTAATTCCTATGTCTAATGAAAGTATATGGGTCAGTGATAATATATGACCATTTTGAATAAGCTGTTGAATTTCAAGTAAGTTGTCAGGGAACAAATGTAGCTCAAGTGGTTGAACATCTGCTTCCCATATACGAGGTCCTGGTTTCGATCCCTGGTACTTCCTAAAAC
Source organism: Cabassous unicinctus (assembly GCA_029593785.1). Lineage (NCBI taxonomy): Eukaryota > Metazoa > Chordata > Mammalia > Cingulata > Chlamyphoridae > Cabassous > Cabassous unicinctus. Next base: position 6,471 of record JAQZBX010065737.1, read on the forward strand.
CAAGCAAACAAACAAACAAACAAACAAACAAAAAACAAAACAAAGGGGAAAAACAATTCTCATTGGAAAGTGGATGTAGCACAGTGACTGAGCACCTGCTTCCTATGTACAAGGCCCAGGGTTCAATACCCCTTACCCCCTAAAAACAAACAAAGAAACAAACAAACAGAAAAAGAACTAAGTTGTCATGTAATAATTTCATTTGTATAATTGAAATTCATTAGCCTCCATTCTTACATCATCAGAATGACCTGGATGAGGATGATGCTCAGCTGTGTAGTTTGGGTAAGTGGGAGGATAATGGTACCATTCTCACAGTGAGGGGGAAGAAATGAAGGAGCAGACTTAGCAAGAAAACTGTGCTCTCAATTTATGGCATATTGAATGTGGATTAACTGTTGAAATGCAGATGATGATGCCCAGTGAGCTGTTGGGTAAGGTCTACTGATTAAGCATTACAGAGGACAAGGGGAGAAAGTGTTGAGCCTTTGGCTATATTGTGGTGGAATGAAGAGTAAATGGAGGTAAGGAAATAAAACAAATAAAAACTCTTCTTTAAAGTAAAGAAGAGAAGAGCAGAAATAAAACAGAGTCAGAGTATTTCATCAGTAGAATGTAGTTATTGCCAACTCGAAAACCAGGCTGCCTGGATTTGAATCCTGGCTCAGCCAATTATGAGCTGTGTGACCTTGAGCAAGTTTCTTAAGTTCCCTGTGTTGCAGTTTTCTCATCTATAAAATAAGAATAATAATAATGATGATGATAACTTATTTCATAGGTTTTTGTAAATAGTAAATAAATTAATTCATGAAAAGTATCTGGAATATCACTTAGTCCTTAGTAAACTCAGTTAACTAAGTGTTAGCTATTATTATTATTAATCATTCAAAAAGCTGCCAAACAGGAAAGGGCAGAGTTTTGGCTGTGGTTTTGGGGTTGGGGCAAGATTGAGAAAAGAAATTTTTTGAAAAAGGGAAGTAGAGCTTTAATTCAGATTGCTTGGTTTGATCCTAACCCTCTTGCTAGCCATGTTCATGCACTCCATGAATTCACTATGTCCAGAGGTTTTCACACAAGGCACTGAGACTATAATGATAGAAGGTCAGGCTGAGAGGGGAGGTAGAGGGCTCTGAGTGTGGACATCTGAGAAATTCCTCAAATCATGGCTTACAGTTCTTGTAATTGCAAGACTGGTTTCATATATCATCCAAGATTCTTGATCATCTGTGGCCACATGGACCTCTTAAATGTGAACACTAAGTTTGAAAACCACTGGCACTGGGGACACCAAAATGCCATCTTTGGCCAAATATTTTGGTCTCTTCCATCCATGATAAAAATGGCCTCTTGGATATTACCATCTATGAATATGAAACCCTGCTTTGATTGCACTTGTCCATCATTCATTAAAAATTTGCCAGGCATATAATGATGAGAGACTCACCTCTCTGCCCTCATAGAGTATGCAGTCTCCTCCAGTGGCCATAATTGTAAACACTGACACAATCTAGTGTGATAAAGGCTATGGAAAATGCCAAGCTGGAAATGCGAGTGCCAGAAGGTTTCCTGAAGGGGATGACTTCTCCACAATATCTCAAAGACCAAGAAAGAAGGATTCAAGTAAGAAAGACAAAAATATTTTAGGATGTTAATATTGTATGTGCATTTTGATGGTGACTATTCAAAGAATACAAATATTTCTGCTGGGCTGCCACCTGGGGTGGGAGTGGAAGAACGTAAAAGATGAAGTCTGTCTTGAGTTATCCAGAATCTGCCATGCCAAAATTCTAGAGAAAAAAACTTTTGGACATCAGGAGAGCACTTGTAGCAGACTAAGGAGACATGACGTGGCTTCTCCCCAAAGTACCTCATCAGTAAAATTTCCCACCAGGAATTTTGCCCCCAAGGCACAAGAGCTAACTGTGTTTCCACTCTGTAAACTGCTTAAATTTGTTAATTTCAGGCAAATAAAATCCAGTGGCTCCACAAATTATGTCATTATCAATCTTTCATTTACTGGTCCAATGAGCTCTTATTAAAGTAACCAAACAGTAAGACTACTTCATTTCAGGAATTTAATGATCAGAGGAGGGCAGGGGGCAGAAACTAGAGGCACTTGGGGTTTCTTGAACCTGCTCCAACTTTAAAGTTTGATGTTGTAAATGGTCTTCACAATTTCTGGGTCCATCTCTTTGCATCTACTTTAAATGTAATTTTTAAGGAAAATGTAGCATTTCTGATGTAAAGTAACACTAAAGCTATACAATAAGCAGATTTTTATAATGGCTTATAAACAACAATTGCAAACAAGGCATAAAAAGGAGGAATAACAAACTTGAGAGCGTGAACAGTTTTCTACTTCTCCTTTTTCAAGCAGATTGTGATTTTCTTCAGGGCAGGAAGACAGCCCCATTTCCCAGTTTTATAGTCAATATCATGACTACAGAAATTGAGGACCTCACTAAGCGCAGAGCATTGTACTTGATGCTGTCCATGGGAAGGGGAGGTGTGGGGAAGAGTGAGAGACAGAGAGAGAGGAAATCTTATTAGATTCTAGTTGGGAAGAAAGAGGTACATAGATAATGTGTTTAAAAAATGTACACAGGTAAATGTCTGCAAAGTTGATTATGATAAGTTCTATTTTCATTAGAGACCCAAACTGGTAAGTACAGAGAATGATGAGATTAATTCTGTCTGAGAGAGTCAATGGATGGGGGGAGATGAACCCTGGAAGGAGATGAGATTTGTAATGCCAAGAAAGGTAGAGGAGAATTTCCACTAGATCCCTCTCCTGAGGGTCTCTCAGTGTCACTGAGGCACATAGTAGATGCCCAGTGCCTGCTTGTAAGATGAGTGAAAGGATGGTAGATGATGGATAGGTAGATAAATGAAGAGATGGTTACTAATCAGTTTATAGTCAGCTGCTTACTGCCATGAGAGAATATATTTGGAGATTATTTGACTCATTTATACCACATTTATATAGTTGACATGTCATGTTTCAAATAGAGGAGAAATAACATTTATTGTGCACCTACTACAATAGTAGAATTTTTATTAGGCCCTTTCTAACATTTCTTCTTCACATGCACCTTCAAGCTGGATATTAGTCTCTCCATTTTACAGGTGAGACAATTGAAGCTCAGGGAGGTTAAATAAATTGTCCAAGTCCACACAGTTATGAAGTGGACATCTGAGTTTTGAATCCCCATCTGCCTAAGGTGAATTGGCCAATAGGTCTGAAGTTCCTGTGAGGGTAGGTGGCTGGAGGGACCCATATTCTAATTAGGGGACCCTTTACCTTTTTAAAGTTGAGAGGCACCAGGAATCTTATAAGATGAGAAACATGCTTTTCCCTCTTCATCCCTCATGTCAGTAATTCTCTGAGGCCAAGACTACAATAAAGAGGCAGTGGTTATGTTTTCTGCTAGCAAGATGGTTTTCATCAATAATTTCAAATCAATTATTTTGGGAATATTCTTGGGATATGAAAGGTAAGTGCTGATAACTCCTTTCTATCCACCTCACAGAGGATATAACAAGACTTTGGATGCTTAAGTGCAAAGGAATTTGCAATCTGAAAATGGCTAGACAATGAATTATGATTTCCCTTTTTAAGCAACTCTCCAGTGGAATGCATAAACACTAATACATATTATAAAAACAATTAGGTATCACTAGTGACAAAAAGATCTTCCCAGTGACCCTTCCTAAAGATGACATATGCCTTCAGTGATTGTAAATGAGGACTGGATTTCTTGCCCAAACCCCCCACCACCACCCAGGCTCCAAAATATCCCTTTGTGAGTCAGATGCTAATCAGTAGAACATCTGCATTATAGTCTCAATTATGACTTCAATTTATCACTCTCACCCCAACATCACTAATTAGTTAAATATGTGTGCACGCAGCTTATATTTAATTATAGATAACACTGGTGAAGTACAACCAAGTATCAAATATCATGTTAGGCCAATTATTCTCAAATTTGAGTGTGCTTCTGAATCATCTGGAGGCCCTGTCAAAAGTTAGATTGCTGGGCCCGAGCCCTGGTGTTTCTGATTCGGTAGGTCTGGAGTGGAGCCACAGAATACACATGTCTAACTTATTCCCAAGGAGTGCTGCAGAAGCTGCTGGCTCAGGGGCCACATATGAAAGACACTGTGCTGGGCATTTTGCATTCCCAAGCAGTATAGCACTCCGCAAACCTCACATTGTTTGGTATTTCTTTGGGAAGCACTGAAACCTGACTGTCATAAGAACATAATATGGGGGCTTGATTGATTATCCTTTCAGTTTCATATCACACCCCAATTTCCAAACAAACAGGAAACAGATTGCAGTATATTTGCATTTTGAAATCAGTTATAGCCAAATGACAAAAGGCCTTCTGAGAATTGTTACTATGTGTTAAAACAGTTTTGTGGCTAACATCTCTCTACACATAATGGTGGAGTTGGGAAGTCATGTCATTTCCACCATCTCTAACAGGATAAAAAGGAAACATGCATGTGACCAATTCATATTTATATATAGAAATAATATCCCAAAGAAACCAAGGGAGAAACCTGAACCAAGGCAACCTCAGAATTTAGGAAGTGAGAAACTGTAGACTTGGAGTGAGCAGGTGGCAGAACAGGTGCTATGATGCCAGAGTTAAAATCAGAGTCCAGCACATCGCCAGGTGGCACTGAGATGGAAATTTAAGAATGAAACTAGGGACAGCATGATTAAATTGTGGCAGAGAGCTTGTCTCGCTAAGGCAGTATTTAAAAGCCTATGGTCTCATCTTTGTATCTTTTACTGGCAAGAAAAACCTTTGGGAAAGTGGCCTTGTTCATTCTTAGGTGCTCAGAAATGTTTATTTTTAAAGACTTACAAGCTATTCCATTATAGCACTTTGATTCATGTTTGCATGATTATTTTTTAAAAGCTCAGCAATTGTTTCCAAGGGCTTCTCATGCATTTATTCAAGAGAAATTTACTGAGTGAATGCTATGTTTTAGTCACTATCTTAGTTTGCCAGGGCTGCTATGATAAATCAAGAAATGAATTGAATTGGAAATCAGCAATTTATAGCCTCATGGTTTTGGAGGTTAAAAATCAAAACTCAAGGTCTTGACAAGTTGTGAGTTCTCCCAGGGTTTGTAGCATTCTGCTGCCCGATTGCCACCTTTGTTGGGATTCCTTGGCTTCCATCACATGGCAGTTTGTCTCCTTGGTCTCCTCCTGTGGCTGTCTCTGACTGCTGGTTCTACTTACTATTTCTGTCTGAATTTCCTTTGCTTTATATGGAGTCCAGTCATATGGATTAAGGCCCATCCTAATTCAGTTTGGCCTCATCTAAATAGGATCATCAAAGATCCTGTTCACAAATGAGTCTATAACTTAACTAATAGTAACATTTCCAAAGGGCCTATTTACAAATGGGTTCACACCCACAGGAAAATGGACTAAGATTAGGAACTTGTCCTTTTTTGGGGTACAATGAATCATTCTCTATAAGTCACAAAATATACAATTTTTTTTAAAGCCATGGTGTCTACAACCATGGAGTCTAGTGTCTAAAAAGCAAGATAGACATCAATCAAGTAATCTCCAAATTAGGTGATGTTACAATCTTACTAAGGAGGAGCACTGAATGAGATGATCACAACAGGTAAGAGAGAAAGCTATCCTAGTCCAGGCACTTGGAGAGGGTGTCTGTGAAATGATAGCACTGAACTGTGAGCTCAACAGTCAAAGGAGAAGAAACAGTTTGCTTTCTCACCTTCAAAAGTATTATCTCATCTTATCCTCTCAGCTATCCTGCCAGATAGATGGTGTTATTCCCAACTATGTAGAGTAAACTGAAGCTAAGCAAGGTGATGAGATATGTTAAAGTTCACACGGCTGGGAAATAACAGATGGAATTTCATCCTGGTCTTCTAGGAGGCCAGACCTCTCTATTTACTATACCTCATCATTATTGTACATAAGAAAATATACTTGGAGCTACCAATGTCCAAATTAAAATGGTTCTTAAAGAAATGATAATTCAAGTTCCTCATGTTGTATGAAGGAACTAAAGAATAGGGAGGAAAAAATGAGTTGGTTAATGTCACAGATGGATTTGATGGTAGAATAGGGGCTGGATGAGATTTCCTGACTCCAATTCAATGCTCTTTATTGTGGTCAAGCACCCTACCCAGAGGCATATACTGAGCCTAGTCTTCCATTCTTTCCCACCAGCAGTCAAACTTTGCACAGCTAGGGCAGTAGTTCTCAGACATCAGCATGCATAAGAATCATCTAGAGGTCTTGCCAAAGCAGGTGGTTGGGCTCCACCCAGGGGTTTTTGACTCAGCAGGTCTGAAGTGGGCCTGAAGATTTGCATTTCTAACAAGTTCGCAGTGATGGTGGCACTATTTGTCCCAGACCACACTTTAAGAACTGCTGAGGGGGAAACGGATGTGGCTCAAATGATTGGGCTCCTGCCTCCCATATAGGAGGTCCAGGGTTCATTTCCTGGGGCCTCCTATTGAAAAGTAAGCTGGCCAACATGGGGAGCTGGCCCGCATGGAGAGCTGGTGCAGCAAGTTGATGCAACAAAAGACGCAGAGAAGAGAGACAATGAGAGAGATGCAGCAGATCAGGAAGCTGAGGAAGCATAAGAGATTGAACAGCCTCTAACCACTCCAAATCCCAGGATCAGTTCTGGTGCCACCTAAAGAGAAGATAAGCAGACACAGAGAGCAGACAGGAATCTCAAATCAATGGGGTGGGGGGGCAGGGATAGAAGAAATATATAAATCTTAAAAAAAAAAAAACTGCTGAGGCAGAGCAACAAAGAATGCCTGTTATAGAAGTGGCTCACTTGTGGAAACCTGTCAATATATGGGAAAACCTTGAACATTTCAATGCCAGGTAGGTGAGTTGCCAGGCCTTGGTCAAAGCTCCCTCTTTTTGTTCAGTATTCTCATTCATCCTGGGCTAGATTGTTCTAGCTCCTATTCCTATTTCTGCACCCAAATTCTATGCATCCTTTGAAGCTCCAACTCAGATGTTACCATCTGTAGAAAACATTCACCAATCCTCTTTCCTGAAATTGGAATTTGCCTTATATTGAACTCACATACCATCGCATTAAGTCTCAACTTTGGTTTTTACCGTTGCCTTCCTATATTATTGTTACCAGTTTGCATAGATCATATATAATCCAAGTTCTATTCTTACACAAAGTAAGCCACAAATGTACATCTATAAATCTAAATAGTAAATCATTAAACATATATCATCATGTCTTTCCACATTTTATATATGTAGTAGACTCATGAGACAATTTAAACAGGGATTTTTCCCTTACATTTAGAAAAAGACAAAGAGGCACCAAAACTAGAAATGACATTTCCAAGTACCATAACTGTACAACTCAGGGTCCCTACAAAAACAGTTATTGCATTCAAATTTGATATTGAAGAGGGTTTCAAAAGTTACTTGTTTTACAATGTTGTAGAAATGCTTTAGGGACAATGACAAAGATGCTGCAGAACACTGGGGCTAATAAGAGTGAGAAGCCATTACCATCCTGGAGTGGATTTCAAAGCCCAGGGAGGGCACCAAGTGGAAGGGGCCCCTCACAGGACCTGTGACCCATGGGTGGTGGAAATTAGCAATGTACGGTGACCTGGCAGGAAAGGAGCCAGCAACACTCTCTCTGTCCCCTCCCCTGACTCTTGCCCTGTCTCCCTTTTCTCTAACCCAGCTGGAAGCCAAAAAGCAACAGACCCGTAGGTGCAGTACATACAAATCAGGTTCTGGCACAGAGCAGAAGGGAGAAGGGAGGAGAGCAGGTCTGGAAAGATCAAGGGAAAAGCTCTAGTACAATGATTCTAACCTCCAGTTGCTGTGTATTTTTTCCTCAATCCTGCTGCTTCACCAGTCTCATAAATCTTCCTGTTAAAAGTGTCTACTATGTGGAATGTAGATGGTTTATTGACAAAGACAGGGCAGTTTAATTAAATTTTAGATGGAATTGCTTCAGAAAAAAGCTCTTTTTAGAATTCACACTTTCAAACAAACTTTCTGCTTTATGGCTGCTAGTTTCTTTAAAAAAATATAGAAGTCAACAAACCATAACACTGAAAAGTTGTTTCATACTAGCTTATTACAAACTGCCTCACTGAGCAGATTCTACATTTATACTCTATGATAGGACTTAAGAAGCACTGGGATAATGATAGGAAAATGAAAAGAATTTCGAAAAATAAGGATGCAGTTGCAGGAAAGGCTGGTAGAATTCTTGGTACAATAATCTTTTTCTCTTAAGTCATGTATATTTTATGAATCTGAAACAAACTGATTCCAGTAAGTCTTTGGACTATGGAAGTTGAAAAAGGACACTAGGTAATGTTGCATATCATAATATCTGAAGCAATCACTCAAATGTAGCTTGCAGTACATATGTCAATAAACTGCTACTGTATTGAAGCCAGTGATGTATAGGAGATATTCAAGTAGAAGCTGTTTATTCAATGCATTATAAAAAAATCCATTTTTCTTCAGCTTGCCAAATGTGCCTGAGAGTTATTACTAGTTTATCATGAAGAAGCAACCACCAGTATGATATAAACAGGGAAATTTGGCTAATTTTTTGTCTTATTCTTTTGTACCTTAATGAGATGCCTTAGGGATGAGAGTATAATGATCATGGTCTATAGGATAAGATCTTGACTTGATGCCATAGAGGTCAATATAGTATTAAGAATACTGCCATGAGTGTCAGAGAACTTAGCTCCAAGTCTCAGTTCTTCCACAAGCAAGCTATGTCATGTTAGGCCTCAGTTTCCTCAGGGGTAAACTACAAGAACTAAAATATCAACTTGGAAGTCCCTTCCAGAGATAGATTTCTTGATCCTTTCATTTGTTGACAAATCTGCATGGTCTAGATTATATTTTATCATCTTTTCCCTGGATCAGCAGCCTTCTTATCTACTAGCAGAGAATGCTCACTCTTTGCAGGCAACTCACTTCTACCTGTATCTGAATGGCTCAGAGGAAAAGGGCATTCCATTGGCTTCTAAAGCCCAGAAAGGTAGCTCTGGGCTATCATTGGGTATGAATTGGAGAATTTTGCTGAATGGTGGTTGCTAGTTTTTCATGGTCACATAACAAATTTACCACAAATTTACTGGATTAAGACAATACACATTTATTATCTCACAGTTTCTGTCAGTCAGGAGTCCAGGTACAACTAAGAGGGATTCTGGACTCAGGGTTTCATAAGGCTGCAATCAAAGTGTTGACCAGGTTGTTTACTCCTCAGAGGATTGGCTGGAGAAAGATCCACTTTCAAGATCCCTAGGTCATTGGCAGAATTCATTTTGTTGTGTCTGTAGAACTTATGTTGGCTTGCTTCAACAACAGAAATTCTACGTATCTCTCACTTCAGAATGGGCTCTTTCCTTCTTTCAAGGGCTTTCACCTGATAAGATCATGTACACCCAGGGTAATCTCCTTTTTGATTAAGGTTCTAACAGATTCGAGACCTTAATTGTACCTGTAAAATCTCATCACCTTTTGCCATATAACATAACCTAATTATTGGAGTGACATCCCACTATATTCAAATGTCTGGCCCATATTTAAGGAGAAGAGATTATACAGGTTGTGTAGACCAGCCTTAGAAGAAAATTTTCTATATTCCATTTATTTTTTTCAAGATGATCAATTCTGATTGTAGGTCCTTGCAAAAGTATTCATAGGTGGGCCAGAGGGTACAGTCTCT
>JAQZBX010065738.1:0-16242 GCA_029593785.1 Cabassous unicinctus
TATGTATGATCATGTATAATTGATATGAATCATTAAAAATATATATTAAGAGAAAGAGGGTGGTGAGAGACAAATATGAAGCTTTGGAATTACCTATTTCTATAAAGTGGTCTTCCTTTCGTGTTTCTTCATTGTTGGATGCTATAATCATGCGTGCATAGAATGGACCCCTAATTGCCAAAGACATATTGAAAAAGAAAAATGAAGTTGGAGGTGTCACAGTACCTGACTTTAAAACATACTACAAAGCTACAGTGATCAAAACAGCATGGTATTGACACAAGGATAGACCTACTGACCAATGGAACCAAATTGAGAGATTTGATATAGATCTTTGCCTATACAGTCATCTTATATTCGACAAGGCCACCAAGCCCACTCAGTTGGGAGAGAATGGCCTCTTTAACAAGTGGTGCTTGGAGAACTGGATATCCATATCCCAAAGAATGAGAGAAGAATACCGATTCACACCTTATACAAAAATCAACACAAGATACATCAAAGATCTAAATATAAGAGCCAAAACCATAAAGACCTTGGAAGACAATGTAGGGAAGCCTCTACAGGACCTTGTAATAGGAAATGGTTTCATGAACCTCACAGTCAAAGCACGAGCTCCAAGAGAAAAAATAGATAAATGGGATCTCATCAAAATTAAAAACTTCTGCACTTCAAAGGAAGTTTTTAAGAAACTTGAAAGAAAGTCTACCCAATGGGAGAATGTTTTTGGCAACCATATATCTGTTAGGAGATTAACATGCTGCATATATAAAGAAATCCTATACCACAAAAACAAAAAGACAACACATTTAAAAATAGGTCCTTGATTTTATGAACCATTCCTCTCCCCCATGATGTCTTCTCAACATTTGAGTCACTCTTTGTCACCTTGTGGGCCCTACACTTCCCTTTTCACTGATGGGTGTTGGCAAGGACGTTCATAAAGCATAAGGCAAATTTGGAGTCTGGGAGCTATTTGTACTCTGAGTTCCTGGGTCTTCATTTGTGAATAAGTGGATTCTGGTTCTCTGTAAGAATGAGTTTCATTTTATTTCCAATATTTTCTAAAAAACTACAATAGGTCATAAGAGCAGGTATTTATATAGAAATGCCTGCATCACAATCTCTCTGCACTTGAGAAAAACCCAATGATGTCCAGAAATTCAGGAATGGTTTCCTTGAAAACAATATCTGGAGCCTTGTAAGCATTCAGGAAACAATAGTGAAATCTTGGAAAAAGATCTCCCCTGAATTACCGATTTATGTACACACCTCTTTGAATTTAACATTGTCTTTCTCTCTAATATCTGTTTCACTTCATAATTTTAAAATAAAGAATTTTCAAAAGCTTTAGAAAAGCCATTCATTGTTCAATTTGCCCACATGTTGTTGTGTGTGATCACATACAAATAAAATTGATAGATAAAGAAAAAAAGTTGTTCAAGGAGAGCCAGAAAAACACCTATGTATGTCAGTCTCAACAAACGGATGGAGAGGTGAAGAGTTTCTTATTTATTCTTTGGATATATCTTTATTCATTATAATTATTATAGAGCTATTGAACAGGTTTAATAATGATTGAAGAGATGAATGCCCACCACTGTGAATATACCCATGACCAGGGAGTGTACACATTGATTAAAAATATATTGATTTAATCTGCCTCAATAAAAAGATTTGTTTTAAAAATTGGGGGATGTCAGGAATGGTACACCTAAGTTGAATCATGGATAACAGTTATTAGACATGTTTCAGAAATCCTCTGGTGAATTTGAAAAAATTAATAACAATTCAAGTTTCTGCTGGAGGTGTGTATGGGACCAATGTAAGTTGTTATGTGCCTTAATTTGCTAAGGTTGTGATTTCTGCTCTAGACTTCAAGTTTATGTACGTTCATGTATGTCTGATATGAATCACAAAATATATTTATATTAAGAGAAAAAGTGTGGTGATAGACAAATATGAAGCTTTGGAATTACCTATTTCCCAAAAGTTGTCTTTCTTTTGTGTTTCTTCATTGTTGAAGTCTATAATCACACATGCATAGAATGGAGGGCAGTACACTCTGCTTGATGGATTAGGTACTTGATTTTAGGAACCATTCCTCTCCCCCATGATATCTTGCAAATTTTTAAGTCACTCATTTTCACCCTGTGGACCCTACAAGTACCTTTTTCTATTCTTGGTGTTGGCAAGGTCCTTCATAAGCCATAGGAAAAATTTGGAGTCTGGGAACTATTTGTACTTTGAGTTCCTGGGTTTTCTTTTATGTATATATGAATTCTGTTTCTTAGTAAGAATGAGTTTGATTTTATTCCTAATGCTTTTTAAAAAATTACAATATGCCTTTAGATCACATATTTATATATGGATACCTGCTTCATAATTACTCTTCACCCGAAAACAGACCAATAATGTCCAGAAATTCAGGAATAGTTTCCCTGAAACAAAATCTGGAGACTTCTAAACATTCAGTAAACAATTAAACAATCGTGAATTCATGTAAAAAGATCTCATCTGAATTTCCAATTTACCTACCCTCACTATTAAAATTAACATTTTCTTTCAATCTCATATCCATTTCAGTTTACAATAAAGACTTTTTCAACAGCTTAAAAACGCCATTCATTGTTCACTTTGTCCACATGATGTAGCAAGGGATCACATATCAATAAATCTGTTAGATAAAAAATAGAAGTAGTTGAAGGACAGCAAGCAAAACACTTTTGTTTGTCAGTGTCAACAAATGCATTGAGATATGAATAATTTCTTATTTATTATTCTGGTTTGTCTTTTTTATTATAATTATTATAGAGTTATTGTAAAGGTTTAATAATGATTGAAGAGATGACTTCATATCACTGTGTATATAAGAAGGACCAGGGAATGTACACATTGGATAAAAGAGATATTGGTTTAATATGTCTCAATAAAACAGATGTGTTTTAAAAAATATTTGGATGCCAGGAATTTTACACCCAGTTTCAGCCATGGATTATAGTTATTAGTTTTGTCTTTGAAACGCTCAGGTCAATTTTTAAAAAATGAATCACAATTCATGTTTCTGCTGGAGATGTGTATATGGGAACAATGTAAGATGTTATGCCCCTTTATTTTCTAAGGTTGTGATTTCTCCTCTAGATTTTAAGTTAATGTACTTTCCTGAATTATTGCCAATCCTCTTGCCAATTTTTGAAAATGAATACCAGTTCAAGTTTCTGATAGAGATGGAACCACTGTAAGGTGTTATTCCCCTCTGTTTTCTAAGGTTGTGGTTTCTGCTCTGGACTCCAAATTTAGGTATGTTAATGTATGACTGTTATGCATCACTAAAAATATATATTAAGTGAAAGTGGTTGGTGAGAGACAAATATGAAGCTCTGCAATTACCTAATTCTCTAAAGTTGTCTTTTTTTGTGTTTCTTCATTGTTGGAAGCTATAATCAGGCATGCATATAATAGAGGGGTGTACACTGTGCTTGATGGATTAGGTCCTTGGCTTTTATTAACCATTAGTTTCCCCCGTTATATTTTGTAAACATTTTAGTCACTCTTTGTCACCTTGTGGACCTGACAAGTCCTTTTTCTCTTCTGGGTTTTGGCAATGTCCTTCATAAGCCATAGGAGAAATTTGGAGGCTGGGAGCTATTTGTACTCAGAGTTCCTCTGATTTCATTTGTCTATAGGTGTATTCTGCTTCTTTGTAAGAATGACATTGATTTTATTTCCAATACATTCTAAAAAATTACAATATGTTATAAGAGCTTAAACACCTATGAATGTCAGTGTCAACAAATGGATAGAGAGGTGAATAACTTCTTATTTATTCTTCTGGCTTTTCTTTATTTATTATAAACATTACAGAGATATTGAAAATGTTTAATAATATTTGAATTGATAAATGCACTCCACTGTGAATACACTGAGGAACAGGAAATGTGCACATTGGATAAAAAAGATATTGGTTTTATAATGCTCAGTAAAACAGATTTGTTTTAAAAATCGAGGGAGTGTCAGGAATTGTACACCCAAGTAAAGCCATGAATAGCAGTTATTATTTGAGTTTCAGAAATGCTCTGATGAATTTTTAAAAATGAATCACAAATCAAGTTTCTGCTGGAGATGGGACCACTGTAAGGTGTATGGCCCTTTATTTTCTAAGGTTGTGGTTACTGCCCTAGATTTCAAGTTTATCTATGTTCATATATGACTGATAAGCATCAATAAAAATATAATTAAAGAAAAAAGGGGTTATGGTAGACAAATATGAAGCTTTGGATTTACTGATTTTCTGAAGTAGTCTTCCTTTTGTGTTTCTTCATTGTTGGAAGCTATTATCACACGTGCATAGAATGGAGGGTGGTACACTCTACTTGATGTATTAGGTCCTTGAATTTTATAATCCTTTCCTCTCCCCCAAGATATCTTGTAAACATTTGAGTCACTCTTTGCAACTTGGTGGAGCCTACAAGTCCCTTTTTCTTTTCTGGAAGTTGACAAGGTCCTTCATGTGCCATAAGAGAAATTTGGAGGCAGGGATCTATTTGTACTCTGAGATCCTGGGTTTTCATTTATCTGTATGTGGATTCTGTTTCTTTGTAAGAGTGAGTTTGATTTTATTTTCAATACATTCTAAAAAATTACAATATGTAATAAGAGCAGATATTTATATATGTCCCTGCATCACAATCTCTCTGCACTTGAGAACACCGCAGTGATGTACAGAAAATCAGGAATTGTTTCCTTGAAACAAAATCTGGAGACTTCTAAACATTCAGTAACCAATCATGAAATCATGGAAAAAGATCTCCCCAGAATTATCAATTTACCTACTTTGCATTTTAAAATTAACAGCTTCTTTCAATCTCATATCCGTTTCAGTTCATATTTTAAAATATATGCTTTTTCAATATCTTTAAAAAAGCCATTCATTGTTCAGTTTGTCCACATGATGCAAGAAGTATCACATATCAATAAAACTGATAGATAAACAAAAAAAGCTGTTCAAGGACTGCAGAAAACACCTATGCATATCAGTTTCAACAAATGGATTGAGAGGTGAATAATTTCTTCTTTATTCTTCTGGTATTTCTTTATTTATTATAATTATTATAGAGCTATAGAAAAAGTTTAATTATTATTGAAGAGATGAATGCACACCACTGAGAAAATACTAAGAACCAGGGAATGTACACATTGGGTTAAAAAGATATTTCTTTAATATGTTTCATTAAAAAAGATTTAAAAATCATGGGGATGTCATTAATTGTACAACCAATTAGGGCGATGGATAATAGTTATTAGTTGTCTTTCCAGAATGCTCTGGCCAATTTTAAAAAATCAATCACAATTTAAGTTTCTGCTGGAGATGGGACCAGTGTAAATTATTAAGACCTGTTATTTTCTAAGGTTGGAATTTCTGCTCTAGACTGCAAGGTTATGTATGTTCATATATGAATGATATGCAACACTAAGAATATATATTAAGAGACAAAGGGTGATGAGAGACATATATGAAGCATTGGAATTACCTGTTTCTATAAATTCAGCTTCCTTTTGTGTTTCTTCATTGTTGGAGGTTATAATCCCTCGTGCATATAATGGAGGGTGCTACACTCTGCTTGATGGATTAGGTCCTTGACTTTTATGCATCATTCCTCTCACCTCTGATATATTTTAAATATTTGAGTCACTCTTTGTCACCTTTTGGACAGAACAATTCTTTTTTTCTCTTCTTGGTGTTTGCATGGTCCTTCATAAGCCATGGGAGAAATTTGGATACTGGGAGCTATTTGTACTCTGAGGTCCTGGGTTGTCTTTTGTCTATATTTGGAATCTGTTTCTCTGTAAGAATGAGTTTGAGTTTATTTACAATTCTTTCTAGAAAATTACAATATTTCAAAGAGCATGTATTTATATATGGATACCTGCATCACAATCTCCCTGCACTCGAAAACAGTCCAACGATGTTCAGAAAAATCAGGAATGTTTTCCTGGAAACAAAGTCCAAAGACTTCTAAACATTCAGTAAACAATTGTAAAATCATGGAAAAAGATCTCCTCTGAATTATCAATTTACCTAGATGCCCTTTTAAAGGTAACATTTTCTTTCAATCTAATATCCATTTCAATTTTTATTTTTAAAATAAAGACTTTTTCAACAGCTTAAAAAAAGCCATTCATTGAACACTTTGTACACATGATATAGTATCAGTCACATATCAATAAAACAGATAGATAAACAAAAAAAAGTTTTTCAAGGGCAGCCAGAAATACCTATGTACGTCAGTGTCATAAAAAGGATTGGGAGGTGAATAATTTCATATTCATTCCTTTTGTATTTCTTTATTATATTTATTATAGAGCTATTGAAAAAGTTTAATAATGATAGAAGAGATGAATGCACGCCAAGGTGAATGTACCAAGGACCAGGGAAAGTACATATTGGACACAATTATATTGGCTTAATATGTCTTCAGAAAACATATTTGTTTTAAAAATCCTGGGGATGTCAGGAATTGTACACCCAAGTGGAGCCATGGATAATAATTATGAGTCATATTTCAGAAATACTTGGGCCAATTTTTAAAAAGAATCACAATTCAATTTTCTGCTGGAGATGGGACTACAGTAATGTGTTATGCCATTTTATTTTCTTAGGTTGTGATTTCTGCTCTAGAATTCAAGTTTACGTATGTTCATCTATGATTGATATGCATCACTAAAAATATATATTAAGAGAAAGAGGGTAGTGAAAGACAAATATTAAGCTTTGCAATTACCTATTTCCCTAAGTGGTCTTCCTTTTGTGTTTCTTCACTTTTGGAGGCTATAATCACACTTACATAGAATGGAGGTTGGTACAATCTGGTTGATGGATTAGGTCCTTGATTTTATGAACCATTCCTCTCCCCCATGATATCTTGTAAACAATTGAGTCACTCTTTGTCACCTTTGGAGTTCTACAAGTCCCTTTTTCTCCTCTGGGTGTTGGAAAGATCCTTCCTAGGCCACAGGAGAAATTTGGAGCCCGGGAATTATTTGTACTCTGAGTTTCTGCATTTTCATTTAACTATATGTGGGTTCTGTTTCATTGAAAGAATTAGTTTGATTTTATTTCCATCACTTTCTTAAAAATTACAATGTGTCAAAAGAGCAGATATTTATATATGAATAAATTTCTCACAATGCTCTGCACTCAAGAACCACCCAATAATGTCCAGAGAATCAGGAATGGTTTCCTTGGAACAAAATTCAGAGCCTTCCAAACATTCAGTAAAAAATTGTGAAATCATGGAAAAAGATCTCTTCTGAATTATCCATTTATCTAGACTCCCTTTTAAAATTAACATTTTCTTTCAATCTAATATCGGTTTCAGTTCATAATTTTAAAGTAAAGACCTTTTCAAAAGCTTTAAGCAAGCCATTCATTATTCACTTTCTCCACAAGATGCAGCATGGGATCACATATCAATGCAACTGATAGATAAAAAAAGTTGTTCAAGGACAGCCAGAAAAATACCTATGTATGTCAGTTTCCACAAATAGATTGAGAGTTGAATAATATCTTCTTTATCTTCTGGGTTTTTTTATTTATTATAATTATTAGAGATCTATTGAGAAGGTTTAATCATGGTTGAAAAGGTGAATACACACCACTGTGAATATACACAAGAGCAGGGAAAGTACACATTGGACAAAAAAGATATTGGCTTAATATGTCTTAATAAAACAGATTTGTTTTAAAAATCCTTGGGATGTTGGGAATTGCACAACCAAGTGAATGCACCGATAATAGTTATTAGTCATATATCAGAAATGCTTGGGCCAATTTTTAAAAATGAATCACAATTCAAGTTTCTGCTGGAGATGGGACCACTGTAAGGTTTTATGCCATTTTATTTTCTAAGGTTGTGATTTCTGCTCTAGACTTCAAGTTTATGTATGTCTTGTATGACTGATATGAATCATTAATAGTATATATTAGTAGAAAGAGGGTGGTGAGATACAAATATGAGGATTTGGAATTATCTATTTCTCTAAAATTGTCTTCCTTTTGTGTTTCTTCACTGTTGGAGGCTATTATCACGCGTGCATAGAATGGAGGGTGGTACGCTCTGCTTGATGGATTAGGTCCTTGAATATTATACACCATTCCTCTCACGTATGATATATTGTAAATATTTTATCCACTCTTTGTCACCTTTTGAACCCAACAAGTCTTTTTTTCTCTTCTGGTTGTTGGTAAGATCCTTCATAAGCCATCGGAGAAATTTGGATGCTGGGAGCTATTTGTACTCTCAGGTCCTGGGTTTTCATATGTGTTTATTTGGATTCTGTTTCTTTGTAAGAATGAGTTTGATTTTATTTCCAATACTTTCTAATAAATTACAATATGTCATAAGAGCAGGCATTTATATATGGATACCTGCATCACAATCCATCTGCATTCAAGTACAGCCCAATTATGACCAGAAAATCAGCAATGGTTTCCTTGAAACAAATTCAGAAAACTTCTAAATATTCAGGAATCAATTGTGAAATCATGGAAAAAGATCTCCTCAGAATTATTGATTTATCTATACTCCTTTTTAAAATCAACATTTTCTTTCAATCTAATATCCATTTCAGTTCATAGTTTAAAATGAATACTTTTCAACAGCTCTAAAATGCCATTCAATGTTCACTTTGTCCACCTGATGTTGTATGGGATCACATTTCAATAAAACTGTTAGATCACAAAAAAGTTGTTCAAGGACATTCAGAAAAACAGCTATGTATGTAGTGTCAAAAAATGTATTCAGAGGTCAGTAATTTCTTCTTTTTTCTTCAGGTTTTTTGAAATTATTATAATTTTTTTGACCTATTGAAAATGATTTTTAATGATTGAAGAGATGAATGCACACCACTGTGAATATAACAAGGACCATGTAATGTGCACATTGGATAAAAAAGATATTGGTTTAAAATATCTCAATAAAGCAGACTTGTTTTAAAAATCGTGGGGATATCTGGAATTGTATACCCAGTTGAGCTATGGATAATAGTTATTATTCATGTTTTAGAAATGCTCTGACCAATTTTTGAAAATGAATCACAGCTCAAACTTTTGGTGGAGATTTGACCATTGTAAGGTGTAATACCCCTTTATTGTCTAAGGTTGTGATTTCTGCTCCAGACTTCAAAATTATGTATGTTCATGTATGACTGATATGCATCACTAAAAATATATATTAGAGGAAATATGGTGGTGAGAGACAAATATTAAATTTTGGAATTACCTGTTTCTCTAAAATGGTCTTTCTCTTTGTTTCTTCAATTTTGGAGGCTATAATCACGAATGTTTAGAATGGAGGGTGGAACACTCTGCTTGATGGATTAGATCATTAACTTTTATGAACCATTCCTCTGCCCCATGATATCTTGTAAACATTTGAGAAACTCTTTTTCACATTGTTGTGCCTACAAGTCCCTATTTCAGACTGGGTTTTGGCAAGGTCCTTCATAAGCCATTGGAGTAATTTGGAGGCTGGAAAGTATTTGGACCCTGAGTTCCTAGGTTTTAATGTGGGTATATATGGATTCTGTTTCTTTGTAAGAATGTGTTTGATTTTAATTCCAATGCCATCTTAAAAATTACAATATGTCATAAGAGCAGGTATTTATGTGGTTATCTGCCTCACAATCTCTGTGCACACAAGAACAGCCCAATGTTGTCCAGAAAATCAGCAAGGGTTTCCTTGAAACATAATCCAGAGCCTTCCAAACAAGCAGTAAAGAATCCTGAAAACATGGAATAACATCGTCTTTGAATTATCAATTTATGTACAATCACTTTTAGAATTAACATTTTCTTTCAATCTAATATCTGTTTCAGTTCATAATTTTAAAATAAAGACATTTTCCACAGTTTTAAAAAAGCCATTCATTGTTCACTTTGTCCACATGATGTCTTATGGGATCACATATCAATAAAACTGATTGATAAACAAAAATGCTGTTCAAGAACAGCCAGAAAAATACCTATGTATGTCAGTGTCAAGAAATGGATTGAGAGGTGAATAATTTCTTCTTTATTCTTCTGTTTTTTCTTTATTTATTATAATTATTATAGAGCTATTGAAAGATTTATTAAAGATTGAAAAGATGAATGCACACCATTGAGAATATGACAAGGGCCAGGGAATGCGCACATTGGTAAAAAAGGTATTGGTTTAATATGTCTCCATAAAATAGATTTATTTATTTATTTTTTGTGGGTAAATATCAACATTTTTGCTATAGAAACAAATATTTGTAAAATGATATATAAATATACATGCATGTATATGTGCATTAGTCAGCCAAATGGGTTCTAATGTGAAATACCAAAAATGGGGTGGTCTCTAAAAAGGGTGTTTAATTGGGGTAGAAGTCCACAGATACCAGGCAATAAAGCATTAAGTTTCCACTCACCAAATGATTGCCACGTGTTGGAGTAAGACAGCTGATGATGTTGTGAGGGTTCAGGCTTCTTGTGTTCCTCTCTTCCCAGGGCTGCATTTCTCTCTGTGCTTAGCTCTTCTGGTTCCTCCCCAAGTCTGCTGTAGACAATCAGGCAAACTGCTCACTTCTCTTCTCTTGGGACCTTTTCTCCAACTTCAAAAGTTCTTCTCAAAATCTTCTCCAACTCTCTCCTTTGCCTTGCGTTTTATATTTGATTCCCCACTCACCAAGGGGTGGGACTCAAAGCCCTACTTATCTGACCCAGTCAATGCCCTAATAATAAATTAATCATGCCCAAATTAACAGATCAGTTTACAAGCATGATTCAATTATATTTTTGGAATTCATAAGTACATGAAACTACCCAACTGCAACACTCCACCCTCTGAATTCCAAAAATACATTACAATATTCAAAAAACTTTAAATCAGTATCAATTCATATACAAAATCATATGAAAACCAGTTTAAAGAAATACAGTTTGTCTTAGGGCAAATTAATGCTTGCTATAGACCTCTGAATCTTATAAAACCATTGAACTGCTTCCAATACACAAATGAAAAGACAAAGGATAAACATTTTCAATATCATAAGGAGAAATTGGGACATTAAACATGAGTCATGGATCCTCTTCAGTTCAATAAACCTGCAGGGCATCCTCCATTCGATTTCAAAGTCTGAGAGTCATTCTTAAGATGGTTTCTTCTCCCTGGGGTCACATGGGAACCCACCCTTTCCACAGGTTTGCCCAATGGCCATTTTCTTGGTTCCGCTCTCATCAAGCATCTGGGTGTCGACCAAGTTCCAGACTTCACCTTCCAAGAGTGTTGGAGTGATTGCAACACCTTACCAAATTTTGGGTTACAGTCTTAACCTCTCTAGTACAGTGAGGTGAAGACACATTCCCCCTAAACTTTGGCATAGAGGTTTAACTCTCTCAGAGCAACGAGTTGGCCACCTGGCCTTTCCTAACACTTGGCATGAAGTTTCAACCCTCTCAGAGCAATGGGTTGACCACCTGGCCTTCTCAAATCCATGGGGGAAAGGTACACCCCTCTCAGACTTATGGGGTGTTGACCTTACTGCCCCAATCTTTGAGGAATGTGTTCCACCCTCCCTGCACCCTGGGGTGGCAAAAATCTCCCAGAACTTTGGGTGGGGACATCCACCCTCTTCAACTGCTGGGGAAAACTTAACCTCTCTGTACATAGGGGTGGGGCTCCTCTCTTGGCCCAAGGAGCTGTCTTAATCCCAGATCTCTGCTTCCACGTTTTTCTCATTAAAGCTGTTTCTCCTTTAATCTCTCCTTTTGATGTCCTCTTTTGTTCAAACTTACAGTTTTTTTGTTCATAGAGCCCTCACAAAAATTTGTTGGGTTAGCATGCAGAAAGCAGGGGTCCAAGCCATCAGACAGTAAGACTTTGCACAAGTCTTCCAAGATAACTGCATCTTCAATTTATTTTAAAAGTTCCAAGTTTAGTGAAGTTTTCAAATAGGGCATTTTCATTTGGGAATTTGATTTCCAAAATCTTGGAAGTTCTGGAATCAGTTTCTGTTATTTTGTGCCCAAAAGTTCAGTCCTGAGTGTATTTTGCTCATTTAGTATTTTGCTATAAGCTGCAAGGAGAAGTCAAACAACATTCTCCAAGTTTACCTTGGAAAGTTCTTCAGCTAAATGCTCTGGTTCACCATTTTAAAATTCTGTCTTCCATATAACAGCAGGAGTTAATTTGCTAAGTTCTAAAGGTGCTTAGATTACCTAAATATTACACAGAAATTACAGAGTTTCTCATGTTCCCACCTCCCACACCTCATACCTCCCATAACTTTCCACATAAACATTTTTCATTAGTGTTTCACATTACCTGCAATGGCTATACACATCCTGTGGCTTTGCCACTAAGCGCAGACCACAGTTCACATCATAGGCCACCCTCTCACACACACATTTCTGAATGGTATATGCTGATGTAAAATGGCCTATATCTGCCACCACAACATCAATCAGGACAACCACATGTCCTGAAAATGTCCCTGCAGTTCTGCTCCCTGTCCCTAAAGCATCTACTGGCCACTGGCTACACCTTACTGTTATAATTTCTTCCATTGCTTGAATCACAATATGTCTCAAACAGAATACCATTAAGTCGACTCTAGTCCATAGCCCCTCCACCTATCCTGAGGGGACTAGGATGGTGATTGCCACTCCACCTCCAAGTGAGAGTGTGCTTATATACCATGGATAGGGTGGGTGGCATTATCCTTCCTGCAGCTGCAGGCTCTCTCCATTCCCTTGGATGGCTGTTGTCCATCCTCATAAACTTTCCAGGTGACTTGGGTGAGTCCATTGAGCTGTAGAGTAGGAGTTGCAGCTCCACCGAGATTGCAGTCACAGGTGGCATATAGGTAGGCATGAGGCTCCCATCTCTGGAAGTACACCTACAAACTCTAGCATCAAATATAGGTTTGAAAAGAAGGGAATGATGGACCATGTGCAGGGAGGACTTATTTGAGTCCAAATCTGTCACTCTCAGGAGCACAGATTCCTAAGTAAAGCCCATTGTTAAGATGTCAATCTCTGGGAATATCCCCTCTTATATAGGACCTGGGTGTCTCCAGAGCTCTCGGGAGTCCCTCTGTGTGGGGTGATATCTACCTTGGTTTTCTATGGGATCCTACTGAGATGTGCATAAGCCCTACTTTTGGGGTGAACTCCCGACTGTCTTTGAAGTCTCTTAATCACATGAACTCATTCGTCTTTACTTTACCCCCTTTTATTCAAGGTCTTTTTCCAGTCGTGTTGCCAGTTGGCACTTGGTATTAATCCCTCATTGCCTGGGGGGCTCATCCCCGGGAGTCATGTCCCACGTTGGGGGGAATGTAATGCATTCATATGCTAAGTTTGGCTTAGAGAGAGGCCACATTTGAGCAAGATGGAGGCTCTCAGGTGGCAACACTTAGTCACACCATAACAGTAGGCTGAATTTCAATGACAAGAGCAAAGATTCATAAGCGAGTCATCAATAACAAGAACCCATCTGTGGGCCATCCTCTTTTGCCAGCCACTGCTGCTGCATTCAGGAGACTGTTGCTGCTCCCTTGGAGAATGTGGCAGTGCTCCCCAGGATGGGAATTTGGTATTCCATCATTTATTGAGTGATTGTCTAACCACCATGCACATGCCCTATCCCTTGATCATTTGAACAATGTTATGTATCTTTCATGTATATTCAGATGAACTTACTCCTATGAATCCCCCATCCCATGCAACCCCCACCAATGATTCTCTGCTGACCCCATTGTAACACTTCCGTGATCTAAATCTTCCTTGTACATGAACACCATTTAATAACCAAATACAATTAATAGGGATATGAAATAATAATAATAAGCTTAAATGCAAGAGATAAAACACAAGGAAACTCAGAAGAGAATAAAAACTAAAAATAAAATATAATTAGAACATTGGGACATTCAAAAAAATTGGAAAAAACACAAAAAAAATCCTTTTTATAAAAATTATTCTTTTTTCCTTTTATCACTGCATTATCAGATGTCCAGTGTGCCGTGATACCTTCATCCACTCATTCCCCACTGTCTCCCAAATTTTCATCTAATTTTCAAGAAGTGTTGTTAGGTCACAGCAAAGTCACACATGGAATACTAGAGTCTCCCACATACCCAACCTCTCTCCCACTACCCAACCCCATATTAAAACCTTTATTTACGGATGTTAGCATTGTTATAACTGTTATATAGTTAGTGAAATATAGCAAATAAAAATTGTCAATGGTTTACACTATAGTTTACAATTTAAAAGGTACAGTTTAATACTTTTATTGAAATTAACCATGTCCTGGGCCCATTACTGTAAGGTAATGAAAAACATTTCCCATGACAACTAAATACACCACTTGATCTGGAAAAATCATGGGGATGACAGGAATTGTACACCCAAGTGAAACCATGGATAATAGATATTAGTCATGTTTCAAAGATGATCTCTCCAGTTTTGAAAAATGAAGCACAATTCAGTTTCTGTTGGAGATGGGACCACTGTAAGGGGTTATGACCCTTTATTTTCAAACATCATGATTTCTGCTCTATACTTCAATTTTATATATGTTCATGTATGACTGATATGCATCACTAAAAATATATATTACTAGAAATTGGGTGGTGAGAGACAATATGAAGTTTTGGAATTACCTGTTTCTCTAAAGTGGCCTTCCTTTTGTGTTTTTTCATTGTTGGTGGCTATAATCATGCCTACAAAGAATGGAGAGCAGTACACTCTGCTTGATGGATTAGGTCGTTGACATTTATGAACCATTTTTCTCCTCCATGATATCTTGCAAAAATTTGATTTACTCTTTGTCCCTTTATGGTCACTACCAGTCCCTTTTTCTCTTCTGGGTTTTTGCAGGGAATTTCACAAGCCATAGGAAAAATTCAGATTTTGGGAGCTGTTTGTACTCTGTTTTCTTGTGTTTTCATTTGTGTATATGTGAATTCTGTTTATTTGTAAGAATGAGTTTGATTTTATTTACAATACTTTCTGAAAAATTGCAATAAGTCATTAGAGCAGTTATTTAGATATGGAACCTGTGTCACAATCTCTCTGCACTCGAGAAAAACCCAAGGATGTCCAAAAAATCAGGAATGATTTCATTGAAACAAAATCCAAAATTTCTAAACATTCAGAAAACAATTGTGAAGTCATGGAAAAACATCTCTGGATTATCGATTTAAAATTGTGAATATTCAAAAATGGAAGAATCACTTAGAAGCATTTCTTGTCCTCTCATTATTATTCATCAAGTTAGAGTAGATTAATATTATTTCAATAACTATTAGGAAGAAAATCTAGTCCAAAAATTCATGTAAAATATGCATGGGATTCAAACTCTTGTCTTTGAAGGTTCTTATTTTTAAAGAATTGACTATTTATAACACTTAAAAATGTCCATTTCCAATTAGCATTGACAGGGTTTGTGGAAAAATTCTTTCTGTCTAAGTCAGGATTTATTTGTAGACCAAAATAGTTAATTAACCATTCTTTAAAATCTGTATTTTTTTGATCTCTTAAAATTTTTTCTTAATTTTAAATACACCAAATTTTTGTATGAGGGAATATCATCATCCTAATCTGAATTATATCTAATTTTCACCTCCAATTGGACACATAGTTGTTTTTCTTAATATATATTACTTAACAGAACCTGTGAACTGAAAAAAACTTTTATGCCTTCTGTCAGAATACTCAAAACACTTTCCTCCAGCATGACAACACATGTGGTGGAATATTTCTTTGAGACCATGATAAAATATCATGGCATTGTTCCCACCAGTCAATGACCATACTTTTTGTTAAAAACACACTTTCATACCGTGACTTTAACATGTCAGGACAGTTGGTTGTATGTGGTGTGTCTATATTGAAGTCTCTCGCGTTTTAACTTTTTCCACATAGCCCTGAGTTGGCTAGTGGATTTTTTCTTTCACTTATAATTTTCAACCTGCACTGCACCACACTGCAAAAGTTTTAGAACTTGGTTTCTTTCGTCCAGGATTCCATTGTTCTCCTATTTCTTTTCTATTTTTAGCAGTGCCTTCTCTCCTGATGCTGTCTTATTCAAGAGCCCATTCTCCTTGCCCCCAAGCTCCAAGTAATTAGTCTGCAGAATTTTTTGGCCCACATCCAGCTAAGGTCCCTGCTTTGGAGGAGCAGAAAGAAGACAAGCCAGGCTACTTTCT
>JAQZBX010065739.1:0-16242 GCA_029593785.1 Cabassous unicinctus
TTTTTTTTTTTTCTTGTCTAATTGCCCTAGCTAGAACTTCTAGTACAATACTGAATAACAATGGTGACAACAGGCATCCTTGTCTTGTTCCCAATCTTAGAGGGAAAGCTTTCAACCTTTCCCCATTGAGTATGATGTTGGCTGTGGGTTTTTCATATATGCCTTTTATCATATTGAGGAATTTTTCTTCTATTCCTATTTTTCAAAGTGTTTTTATCAAGAAAGGATGCAGGATTTTGTTGAATGCCTTTTCTGCATCCATTGAATGATCATATGGTTTTTTTCCCCTTCAATTTGTTAATGTGGTGTATTATGCTAATTGATTTTCTTATGTTAAACTGTTCATTTCTGTTTGTGAATATTTTAAACTCACCTTCATCTTTGAAGGGCAATTTTACTGAATAAAGAATTCTTGGCTGGCAGTTTTTTTTTTTCTTTCAGTATCCTAATTGTATCACACCACTGTCTTCTCACCTCCATGGTTTCTGATGAGAAATCTACACTAAGTCTTACTGGGAGTCCCTTTTATGTGATGGTTTGCTTCTCCCTTGCTGCTCTCAGAATTTTCTCTTTATCTTTGACATTTAACATCCTGAATAGCATGTGTCTTAGAGTAGGTCTATTCACATTTCGTCTGAGTAGGGTACCCTGAGATTCCTGGACATGTAAGTTCATTTATTTCATGAGAAGTCGAAAATTTTCAGCTGTTATTTCCTCAAATACTCTTTCTGCCCCTTTTCCCTTTTCTTCTCCTTCTGGAACTCACATGACACGTATGTTGTTGTGTTTCGTGTTATTATTCAACTCCCTGAGCCCTTGTCCAATTTTTTCCATTCTTTTCTCTCTTCAATTTCAGCTGTTCTGTCCTCTGTATCACTTATTCTTTCTTCTATCATTGAGGCTGCTGTTGTATGCCTCTAATATGTCTTTGATCTCACCTATCACGTCTTTCATTCCCATAAGCTCTGCTACTTTTCTATTCAGGTTTTCAAATTCTTCTTTATGCTCACTCAGTGTCTTCTTGATGTCCTTTATCTCTTTCACCATATTGTCTTTCAAGTCATTAATTTTAGAAATTTCTGTGCATTTCGTTTAATAGTTGTCTCAAATCCTGTGTCCTTCTAAGGCTTTGATATATTCCTTTTTTGGGCCATTTCTTCCATTTTCTTAGTATGGCTTGTAATTTTTTGTCTAGGCCTCTGATTAGGATGGTGAGCTCACTCAGATGCTCAATCTCTCTCTCTTTTGTAGGTATTTAGTAGTGGGAGGTTGCATGTTACTGGTGTTCTTAGATTCTTGGTTCAACCTGTTCTGCGTCTTTAGGATTGTCACTCTAGTTGTTCAAACCTGGGCCCTGGACCCAGTAATGGGTTGCAGACCCGCTTCCTAGGGCCCTGGGGAAAGAGCCTATAAAGGCCAGAAAAAGCGCCTCTTATTTTTTACTTTTAATTTCCTCGCATGCACTTCCTTAGTCAGCCAGCAGATGGTGCTGTCTGGCAGCCCTCTCAATGCCTGGTCAGAGTGTGTTTGCTGCACCATGGATCACTGTGAGAGAGGTTCATGCCTGGAGGCTAATAGCCTTGTAATTCAAACTTCCACAGAGGCAGTTCTCCAATCTTTGTTGGTAGCCCCCTCCCTTTTCCCAAGTAGAAAATAATTCCACTCCCTTCTGCATCCTCAACAACCAGTCCCGGTCAGCAGAGAGGGAGATTGAGAGGGTCGCATCTCTTTAGACCTGTGCCAGCTCCCAAGGCAAACAATGGGGCTCCACATGGCCTGGAATCTTGAGACCCAGCAGATGAAATTTGTGGGTCAAAAGCTGAGTCACAACAAAAGAAAATACTGAAGGGAAAAAAAAAAAGCTGTGTCAGTCTTAGTCTGTGTCCCTCTGTCTCTCCTTTCCTGTGGCCCCCTTTGTCTATTGGCAGTCCCGAGGCCTGAGAATTTAAGTGTCTATAGGGTGGGGGCTGATACCGACAACTGGTTTTTGTGTGTTTTTTGGTTTTATTCTCTAAAGATTTACTTTTTATTTCTCCCTCCACGTCCCACCCACCTTCGCACCTCTCGTTGTTTGCACTTGCTGTCTGCTGTGTCTGTTCATTTTGTGCTCATCTTTTTAGGAGGCATCAGGAACCAAACCTGGGACCGTTCCATGTGAGAGGGGGGTGACCAACTGCTTGAGCCACCTCCAATCACCACTTATTGTGCCTCTCATTGTGTTTACTCGTTGCGTCTCTTCGTTGCACCAGTCCATTGTGTCAGCTTGCAGTCTTGCTCATCTTCTTTAGGAGGCACCAGGAACTGAACTCAGGAGCTCTCATGTGGCAGGCAGACGCCCGACTGCTTGAGCCACATCTGCTTCCCAGCTGCAGTTTTCAACTCAGTTTTGCCACCGCGATTCTTTTCCTTTGCCCTTCTCTCTTCTGGGCAGTATCCAGCCTTCCCCTGGTGTCCTAAACCCTAGATGATTTTTTTCCAGGCCATTTCTGCCTGTCCTCTAGCTATTTTTCTCAAAGAAAAGAGAGTCCCATGTCTTTCTAGTCTACCATTTTTCCAGAAGTGGTTACGCAGCCTTTTGAAAACAGTTTGGCAGTTTCTTAAAAATTTAAACCTAAATTTATGATTCAACCTACCAATTTCACTCCTATTTATCGAGTCAAGCAAAACAAAAACATATTCACACAGGCATGCATGTAAATATTCATAGCAGCATTTTCTGCAACAGTCAAAGAGCAAAAACAATCCAAATGTCCATCAATTGGTCAATGGATAAATAGAATGTGGTTTATCTACAATGGAACACTAATCAGCAATAAAAGTAATGAAATACTGATACATGCGTCAATATTCATGAACTCAAAAGTATTATACGATGTAAAAAACTACATATTGTATGATTCCATTTATCTGAGATTCTAGAAAAGACAAAACTATGTGACAGAAAGCAGATTAGTGGTTGTCAAGGGCCAAGGTTTAGAGAAGACTAACTGCAAAGATGCTTCGGGGAACATCTTGCAGTGATGGAAATGTTCTAAATCTTGATTAGGGTGAATTTTACTTTAAGTAAATTGTATCTCAATGAATCCAATTTTAGACAAATGTAGACATTATTCTAAAATTGTTCAAAGAGAGAGGGGGACACAATTTGAATTTCATTTGATAGAACACTTTAGTCGCACTGCAGACGAGATGGCAGGGAGACAAATTAGGTTGTTGACGGAATCCAGGGAAGAAATGATGAGGTTCTGAATGAAGGCAATAGTAGTAAGTAGGTCAGAGTAAAGAGGACTGGATCACTATGAGAGGTGAAGGTAAAAATGAGGGAGGTGTTAAAGTTAACTCCCTTTGGTCTGATTTGGATAACTGCAGATTGAGATACCATTCACTAAGATAAGGAAGATAGGAGAGGAGGTTTCAGCAGGAAAGAGAAGGTGATAAATTTAATGTTGGACATTCCAAGTTTTAACTATGTGTGGGACAATAAATTGAAAAATAACAGAATGTCACAGCTGCAAATGAAGTTTAGAAGTGAGATCTAAGTTTGTGCTATTCATCATTACATATGCCATGCTTAGCAATAACTGAACACAACAGGATCTCTTTGGTGATTTGATGAAAGTCTAGGGAAAAGAAATGCTGGATCTTTTAAATGCAGTCAGAATTGAGCATCAAACTTAGCCTTCCAATCTTCAGAACGCATGCACACATAAAATAATTTCCTCCTACGTAGATGAAAAGCAACTCTAATGCTGTGTCCTCCTCTCCCCACTCCCATTAGCATTAGTCATTGTCTGTACTTAAATTAGACCAGATCTTCCTTACTGTTACCTAATGGTTAGCAATTTTTTCTATGAAATACTGTAAGAATCATCTCAGAGAGGTTTTTACCATCGGTTTCACTAGAACATAGTTCCTCAGTTTCTGTTACTTGCAGGCTCTCAGTTTCACTCAGATTTTCTTGTTCCATTGAAAGATCCAGCTCGTCATCCTGGGTCTGATCAATCACAGTGGGCAAAGGCTCTGGTTCAAGGTGCAAAATCAGGTTTCCTTTCACCTCTCAATAAAGAAATAGAGACATATTTCCATTCTAAAATGACTAGAAAGAGTATGACTGTAAGGTTTTAAAGGGCATCATAGATTTTTAAGTCTAAAACGAGGGCCTCTTTCAAACTGAGAACTCACTGCAAAATAAAAACTGCTTCATCATTACAAAAATATTTTCCCACCAAAACATATAAAAGCACTGCTGAAGTCTACTGAAAATATCTTACTCCTGTCTGCATTGTACATATCTTCAAAGGCAAATTCCAGCTCTCTCTGCCAGTCTTCTTTCATTTCATTGCGTTTATATGGAAGCTCAGCAAGTTGTGGTGGCATTCGTGCTACAGTCTGTCTTCTACGTGCCAAATCCTCTTGTTGTAGCTGTTTGAGTTCTTTCATTAACTTCTCTTGATTCTTCAAGAATAAGAAGAATTAATGAGAGATGAGTCACAATCTTTGGATACTAACATTAATAGTGAGGGAAAAGTGGGACATGGTGAGATACTGGGCCGCGAGTCTCTCCTCTCCTCTACCATTTGTTCTGCCACAAGAAGACATGAATTAACTTATTCATTCAACAAATATTTACTGAATGACAGATAGGATGCTAAGTGTTAGGGACACAATCTCCAACCCCAGCCTAGACCAACAAAATAAACAGGTAATTGGTGTTATGTTCGTATAGTGCTGCTTAGGCCATAAAGCTTCAAAAGTGTCTGTCGGACAGTCACACTTCTCCTTTCTGATGAAAACCATGACGTCACTTTCTCTAAGCTGCCCTGGGTCATGCTGTGACTAGGTGGCATGTCACCGGCATGTGCCAGTCTTGGGCAAACACCAAGATGCAGTGACTATGGCTGAAGAGAGAATATTTCTTGTTACTTCACACTTTATGAATCCCCATTATTAAAGGCGATTTGTACGTATCTCCTTAAACTTAAAGAGCCTGGCTAATAGGAAGGTTTAAGCACAGTTTTAGTGAGGCTCTCCAATCCAATTTTGGTGGTGGAGGGTAGGGAGGGGGATAAGGGGTCCTCTGATCCCTTGGGATGAGGATTTAGCCAGAGAGAGGAGGAAGAAGGAAAAGGAGTAAACCTAAGGTATGGAAAGGAAGGCACAGGATATTTAGAGAATAGAACATTGTTCATTATAGCTAAAGCACAGAGGTAAGGAGAGGTAGGTAGAAGCCCAACACTATTTACAATAGACACTAGCAGGAAATAAGGTCCCAGGCTGCAAGTGGTCTGCAGCAAAAAGGTTAGTTAAGACGGGAAAGGATATCCTCTACCAGCAGTGAGACTGCGTGGTTTTGACAGTAATTCTTACGTAAAAGACAAAGTCTACAATAAGGTGGAGAGAGCCTATATAATAAAATGTTTGTCAAGTAATAACATATTCACATTACTTATTCTTTTGTAAAGTTTTAAATATTTTGTCATTTAGGGATGATTGTTTTTTTGCTATGCCCTGAAGAATCAAATTATGAACAAGCTCATTTCCCTTGTATTAAGATTCAAACCATCTCACTAACTTCAAAGTTTTTTGAATAAATATCCTATTTCTGGCTCACTGACAACACAGCTTGGCACATTATTCTATTTGGCTTGTTTATAATAAC
Source organism: Cabassous unicinctus (assembly GCA_029593785.1). Classification (NCBI taxonomy): domain Eukaryota; kingdom Metazoa; phylum Chordata; class Mammalia; order Cingulata; family Chlamyphoridae; genus Cabassous; species Cabassous unicinctus. The sequence goes on from JAQZBX010065739.1 coordinate 5,660, forward strand.
AATGACCACTACCAACACCATTTACTGTGAGCTTGTAAAATTCCAAGCACAATTCCAAGGACTTTAGTAAACTTATTTAATTCTCACAAAAGAGATGACGAAACAGAGCTCAGAAAGGTTAGGAAACTTGCCTGAGATCAAACAGCTAAGTGATAAGGAAGGGAGGCAAACTCAGGCAGACTGAATGTGGTGCTACTTCCTCAACCTCTAAACATAAACTCTTTTATGGAAGAGTGTAATCGATTTAAGATTGCTTTTCAAACATGCTTAGTAGTAAAAAAAAGAATTGCCTTTCACGTATTTTGTTTTGTTTTGTTTCCTATAGATTTATGCTTTAAATAAGGAAAATAACTGATAATAATTCGGACATTCAGTTATTCTAGTCATAATTCACTCCAAGTTTATTACGCTAAAAATTTAAGAGAAAAGGTCATAATTTAGTTCAAGCTATACAAATGAACTTTCAAAAGACAGGCATTAAATTACCACCAAACTACTTAAAAACTCATTCCTAAGATGAGTGCTTAAAACATTCAAATTCTATTAATCAAATTCAGAAAATAAAATCATCTAACAAGATGAATAATTTTTATGCTTATGTTTCAAGAATACGCACTCATTGAACAATATGCATGACCTAAGAGAAGCTGTATGTAAAGCTATAAATAAAGCCAGTCTCACCAGGTATATTCTACAGGTCTGTGACAATCACTTTTTCAAAGTCTCTTGATAGCACAGATCATGACCTTACCTTTGGATCAATACTCTGTAAAGCCAACAAGTGCTCTGCTCAATAAATATTGAATTGCATCCTCAAACTTAAGGAGCACAAATGCAATCCAAATAATTAAATTAAGAAATATTAATTTCTTCTCAGGTTATTTTTGGATTGGCTAAAGTATTGAATTTTCAATATATTCACCATTTGTAAAATTTTTAGAGTACAGTGAAATACTATTAAGTATGGATAGCTTAACCCAACTTGAACTTGCAACAGAAGGGCAAAGAATATTGGGAAAGTTGAAATCATTATGAATCAGAAGATGGTATTTTAAGACTCTTCACATCTCCTTACCTTAAGCATTCACTAATCAGTTCTACAATACTAACAGTAAGTGATCATAGGTAGAATATAATTCTTACTTGAGCAAAATGGATCTTTTTCATTGCTTGAAAACCCCGTACATGTGCCTTTTCAAACTGTTCCATTCTTTCTTGTGCTACTTGTTTTTGTATTTCTTCCAATCGTTTAGCTTCTTCTTCAGCAGCCAAATGAGCATCTGGCTAGTATTCAATCAATAACATTTTAGAAAATTAAAACAAAAGTGTAAACCAAAGCCATATCTTTAAAAAATAACTTTTAAATCCTGTTTTTCTACTTGAATAAACTCAAATGGTAAGAAGAGCTACGTTTTTATACCACCAGACATATCAACAGCATACATCTATAAAAAAGAATCAGCCTAAAGTTTTACAAATAAAGAAAAAAAAAAAAACCCAACAAGAATTCTTAATCCAACCTTAGTGTCACACTACAATGAAGTCAAGTTAACTTCAAGCCCGGTCAGGCTATACTCATCTAAGCACATTCCTCTTTTTTTTTTTTTAAGTAAAGAAATTCCATTAAAACAAAATGTTGGAAGGTAAACACCCACAAATGTAGTAAAATTAAGAAAGCACAAAAATCAAGTAACAAACCATTTAGGGAATCACCAAGGTCTGGCTTTAGTTTTCATCAAAAACCTGCTGCTTAGATCATGAAGCCCAGAACCTCTACTTCAGCATCATTTCTGGCTTCCTAGAGCTTGTGCATAACCAAAAATTATGTGATCACACAGCTAGCCATCACCTTATTAGCATAACAGTAATACAAAAAATCTACATAACCAGGGTTTATAATTATTATCTGAACATTCACTTTCCAATATAGGTAAACATCCTATATAACTTGGAGTGAAATCTTATGTACTTCTACTGCAAATCTATGTCAGATGAAACAATAATTAATGACAACTGTAAGAGCTATTAACTTTTTATGCAAAATTATTAAAAACTCTTAAGTAGTAAGAGAGATAAGTAAAGAGATTGGCAGTTAATATATTAAGAAATAAGGACCTCATCATATAAATCAGGTCCAGGTGCAGATGAAGCTCCTCAGGTTCAGTTTCTTAGGTATACCTCCCTCCTCAAGTACAAAGAAGAAGAAGAAAGAGTACACTGGCCAAAAAGATTGTGAAAAATATTATATCCCTTTGAAGCAATAAATTTTAGCAACTCTTAATAATACCAGGCAGAATAACAAAGGTTAAGTTAAATAACAATTATAATCTTTACAAAGTTATTTAGCATATTTAGCATAACATGTATAACATTATAAACAATATTCAGCTTAGGTCTTGAATGAACATTCATTTTAATACCTGCTTAAAATTAAGCAGCCAACCAAAATGTGTCCCTGGTACTTTCGAAACTCTATATGACTGCTATATTGAGAAAGTTTACTTTCTTAGTTGCCAAATATGTCCACAAACATGGAATAAAAACAAAAAAGGAAAGAAAAAGAAACACCGCTGCTACAAAGAAATAGAAGTTGTAATAACAAGGAGATATCATTTGTCACTCTTAAGACTGACAATAATTTTTTAAACTACAATATTCCATGCAGACAGGATATGATAAGATAGTCCTTAGCAAAAGTTATTGATGTTTTAAAAGGCAATTTAACGATCTGTACCAACAGCCTTAAAATGTTTATACAATTTAGACCAATAGCCAAATCATTTCTCCTCTAGGACTCTATTTTAAAAACCATGCAAGCAGGGATGTGGACAAAAATGTAGAAGATTATTATGTTAGCATTATTTACAAAAGCAAAAAAAAAAAAAAAGGAATAGGAGAAAGATCAAATAAATTCAATGATGAAATATTAAGTGGTTGTTAAAATTCTATTTTTAAAGAATACTTAAGAATATATAAGAAAAAGATCTGAAAATTTTGTGAAATGAAAAAAGTAATTTGTCAAACAGTACAATCCCAGTTTGTTTTCAAAAGTGTATATATGTTTACAGATAAATAGACTATAATGAATTCATTAAAATATTAATAATTATTACATTTTGGTGATGGGATTGTGTTTTTCCTACAGTTTATGCTTATGTATACAGTAATAAAACTTTCACAAAAAAAGCATTTTTTTACCATTCATTTTTATTGATAAAGTAGGTTCCTATGCAGTACATACTCCCAAAAATAAATTTAAGCTTCTACTTTAAAAAAAAAGAAAAAGTATGGGACATAAAACTGTCACTATATAACAAAGTAGATGTCTCTAAGCATCAAGACCTTAAAATTATATCCAAGAAAAAACAAGAATTAACTCAAATTATTTGTTTATAAAAATAATTATCAAGTAATGTTTTCTAATAAAGCTGTCTCAATGATTTGCTTCAAACTTAATCTCAATTGTGTACTTATTTAATTCTTATTTGGAATAAGTGGTATTTAATTGAATATGCCATCAAATTAAAGAATAGTTTCCCAAAAACCACAATAGGAAAGTTTAAAAATAAAGACTGTCATTTATTTATAAAATATCAATTAAGGCTTCTGAATGCGAAAAGAAATCTATTTAATGTTTGGGCCATTAGCCTTTTTTATTCAGTCAGCACTGTCAATTCCCTTTTCCAAAAATTTAAGATAGAAAAAATTCTGAAGTGAAAATCAGAGGTGGCTTTTAGCAATAGATGAAATTACACATAAAAGTTACCATGCAGTCACATTTCTTTAACAAATTATATACTCAAAGGTAGAATTTTCTATCTGTGCTAATTTTATTATGTATTTAATATAAATGAGTATATTAAAGTTTGTTTGACATTCTTCTTTTATCCTTTTATTCTATAAAAATCACAAAATAAGAATTAGATTTCAATTGGTCTCAAAGTGCATTTCTGTATTTGGTGGCCTTTAAAAAATTTATATACTGGATATATGTTTAAAAAACAAAAGAAAACCAATACTTCTAATTCCACAGATTTCCACCCCTCTTTCATCTGAAAGGTTAGTTATATTCAGTATAATGTGTTACCACTAACTCTATCCATTTCCACACTTTTACAGTCAAGTTAATTAAAACGTCCATACATTAAGCATCAGTATCCCTTCTCAGCCCTCATCCTATCTCCTTGTAACTGTATTCTCTTAGGGTTTTTTTTGCTGTTGCTGTTTTTTAAAGATTTATCCCCGCCCCCGCCATTGTTTTTGCGCTGTCTGCTTCTCTGTGTCCATTTGTGCTCTCTGTGTTCTTCTCTTTAGGAGGCATTGAGAACCGAACCTGGGATCTCCCATGTGGGAGAGAGGCACTCAATCGCTTGAGCCACCTCAGCTCCCTACTCTTAGGTTTTAACCCCATGTGTTTATTCTTCGTATTTAGTTCATATTAGTGAGACCATACAATAGTTGTCCTTTTGTATCTGGCTTATTTCACACAGCAAAATGTCTTCAGGATTCATCCATGTTATCATGTGTCCCAATTTCACTTCTTACAGCAGCACAGTATTCCATCGTATGAATATACTACATTTTGTTTACCCATTCATTGATTGACACTTGGGTTGTTTCCATCTTTTGACAACTGTGAATAACACCACAAGGAACATTGGTGCGCAAATGTCTCAAGCCTTTGTTTTCTTGTTCAAGTTGAAATATTTGTTCCTGTTCCTTGCGACCTTGCTGCTGATAAATTTCAATGGCTTTCCTCATTACTGTTGCCACTTCAGTTATTTGGTCAACACGTGCTTGTAATTCATTCTGATTTGCTTCCAAGCGTCTCCTCCCCAGTCCATGTTGAGGACATGTCCAGATGCATCAAGAAAGAATACTTTGCAGTTATTACAATGTACCATGTCAATCTTGGAGTGCTGCTTTTTTTACTTCATTATTATACTTGGGTCATCTTTTTTTGCTAGCCATTAACAATCTAAATCTAAACATTTGTTCTTGATACTTGCTCATTCTAAGTTCCAAGGCAGACTGATGTTCTTCCAGGGATGTACACAATTCTTGGTTCTCTAGTTGCCCTTTTCAGATCTGTCTGTTCTCTTGCTGAGTTCCCGTAACTAATGTGGACCATGGCCGACGTCTTGCAGCTTCATTAAGTTCTTGACTTTCTTCCTGATACTGCTTCATGGCTTTTGCTCACTTGTTGAGAGCTGTGGTTTGCTCAGTAAGAGGATGCTACCAACTCTGATCTCGCAATCTTCCAACAAGAGCTTTAGCACTGGCAAGTGCCTTTTCCATGGTGCAGCTCACTTCTAAAGGGACAGCCTGGTCTAACAGGACAACTCAAGTAATGGGAATCTCTACATGGTCCTAGGACCCATGCATGTAAGAGGAACTCGGAGTTGAGGATAGGGAAGGAGTGAGGGGTGAGAGGCCACGGCCATGGCAGCCCAAAGACCCAGAGGCACGGCAAGCACCCGAGCGGCCAAGGTATGGAATCTCCCGTCTCAATTAACTCACTCCCGTGCCTGAATTCATTCCACTTACTTGGGTATCACTCCCTTGCAGCTGGCAGCTGTGCAACAGGGACTGAAGACCCCAAGGGAAGAGACTCTGCACCTGCTCATCTTGGTAAGCAGTCACCAAGCACAGCGCCACCGGGGTGGGCACCAGCCAAGACTTCCCTTGGCCACAGCCACATCTCTCCCCTTGGCTGGGGGCCTCAGCAGGGTCACGCTTCTCGGCCAGGTCTTCTCAGCAGGGGTCTCCCCTCAGGGATCACTCCCATCAGCTATATCTCCCCGCAGGGATCACTCCCCTCAGCCGGGTCTCCCCTCAAGCATCAACCCCCTCAGCCACGTCTTTCCCCTCAGGGATCTCTCTCCTCAGCCAGTTCACTCCACTCAGCCACGTCTCTCACCAGGAACCGCTTCGGCCAACACTCTGTGAGCGTCCCAGCCTTACCAGATTTCTCGTATATTATTCTTACAATAAAATAGTTCTAAATTTATTATTTAAAACTATGACCACTTAAGCTACTTTCTTTCACTCATATTAACCACCATACACCTGACATGAGAATTCACAGGACAGTTAAAGGTTCTGATCACTACAATAAGATGGTCAGCAAAGATTGAAACCTGGGGACACTGTGTATAGAACTGAGATAAAACAAGTTGGCGATCACAGAAATAATAAAGTGAGGGCCACAAACAATCACCTGCTCCGTGTCCACCTCCCTATTCACCAGGGTATAGAGATGATGGTAGGTAGAACTACTGGTCTTCACTGAAGAAATCCTCTTTACTTCAATGTTCTGAAAAATGGAACATAGAAATAAACTGTCAGGTTAAAAGCATTAATTTTCATTTAAAGCTGATCTGATGCAAAAAAAGCAATTTTGTACTTGAATCAGTCACCCTGATCCCAGATAAGCTGAAAATTTGCTTACAATAAATCTTTTTTTTTTTTTTTAAGTATTCTAAGTTTTAATACAAGAACCAGAAATATTTTTCATAATGTACTAGTATGAAACATTTTCTAGGTGTCTCTAATACAATCAATGTCTTTCACTCACCTCAATTTCTTAAAGAGCTATTTCATTTTGAAAACTCCTAAATATAAACACATTCATCTTACAGGGCATGTCAAGTCAAATTACAAGTACTTCACCGTATTTATAGGAAGAGTACATGCACTATTGTGTCCCATACCATACCTAATTACAAAAATTCTTCTGTAGTTCACACTAGGCTGACTTTTCAATGTCTAATGATATATTTTGAGCTTTGGTCCTGAAAACACTGGCCCATATTTAAATAATCCTTATTCCAGAAAAAATATAAACAACTTTTTGTGATGGTTAAGTTCACATGTCAACTTGGCTAGGTTATGGTGTCCAGTTGTTTGGCCAAGCAAGCACTGGCCTGATTATTACTGTGAGGATATTTCACGGATTTAAATCATCAATAAGTCGATTGCATCTAGTGCTGATTAGATCTACAATCAACTAAGGATTGTACAATCAACTAAGCCTTCAACACTTTTTGTCCCTTTCCTATATTTTGTCATAAAAGCAGATTAGCCCACCACAATTTATTACACCCTGATATGTAATTAAACCACTTAAACTAACAAGGAATTTCATAAGTACCTACTACAGGTCACAATGTGCTATACTGTACTAGGCATTGTGAATGATAATGTAAAATAAAATAAATATAAATTTGAAAATTAAATAATGATCTCTGCCTTCAAGGAGCTCAAGATAACAGTTCTAAAAATTAGAAGTGCTAATTAGAAACAAATTAAATAATAAGTTATGCATTTTATGTATTTATATAACATGAAAAGAATATCCAAAAAAATTATAACACTTTTGTTGAGTTTCTGCTGCACTACTAGCTATGAAACTTTGGCAAACTCTCTTAATTTCTCAAGAAAAGTAGGACTACAGCTGAGTACCTACATCACATGATCACTGCAATGATCACTGAGTGAATCAAATAAAATAATGAATGAGAAAGCACTTGGAATATAAACTCAACACAAGCTCAGAAGGGAGAAAAGTTCAAATAAGAATAGTCTGGGGAAGCGGGTGTGGCTCAGTGGATAGAGCCCCCGTTTGCCATATGGGAGGCCCGGGTTCGCGTCCTGAGGCCTCCTTGTGAGGGCACGCCGGCCTGAGCGGTGCGGTGGGCGAATGCAGCAACCTCACGGCAGGAGGCGGGTGTGGCGCAATGAATGGCGCACCCGTTTACCATATGAGACGCCCCGGGTTCGCTTCCCGGGGCCTCCTTGTGAGGGCAGGCCACTCGCGCGGCGCCGTGGGCTGATGCGGCAAGACCTCACAGCAAGGGGGAAATAAGCAGACACAGAGAAGACACGCAGCGAATGGACACAGCAGCACAAGCAGCAAGGGGGGATAAATAAAAAAATAAAATAAATAAATCTTTAAAAAAAAAAAAAGAATAGTCTGAATGAGAATAGAGGATTCATCAGACTTGGCTTATATGTGTGGAATGATGAGGACTCAAGTAAAAAAAGAAAAGAGGAAACAACATGAAAGTAAGGCAAGAAGATGGGATGAAGGAAAGCCAAGTGAAAAGGACCAGTCTGACTCCAGCAGAATTATCTGAGTAGTTTTAAAAATTGTTGATATAAGGGAGGTGGGTGTGGCTCGATAGATAGAGCTCCCGTTTACCGTATGGGAGGCCCCGGGTTCGATTCCCCGGGCCTCCTTGTGAGGGCAGGCCGGCCCGCGCGGCGCGGTGGGCTGATGCAGCAAGACCTCACAGCAAGGGGGAGATAAGCAGACACAGAAAAAACACACAGCAAATGGACACAGCAAACACAAGCAGCAAGGGGGGGATAAATAAATAAATAAATCTTAAAAAAAAAAAAAAAAAAATTGCTGATATCTTGTTCCCGCACCAAACCAATAAAAACCAGACTCTTTGGGGATAAAGCATTTTTAAAAGCTCTCTAGGTGACAAATGTACAACCAAAGTTGAGAACTATCTAGACCAGTCAGAAGATACCTGTTGGCAAGTACCTAGAAATACATCCAGATGGGTATAATATAGCGACCTTAGCCCAGGTCTTATAATTTAGGCAAAGGATAAAACTACAAAGGGTTTTTTTCTGCCAATGAAAACATTAACTAATAAATATTATCAAGTTCAACACAATCATGTCATTTTAAGAAACTCATGTCACAAGTAGCTATTAAATTAATGCTTTAAAGAAAACCATTAGGCATTTTGATTATACTAAGAACTTTGAAGAAAATAAATCTCTAAAAGCATGCAATTTGATATGAAAACATGATTCAATTTACACACAACTTTCAAGCACCAGAACTTCCGAAGTAAGGGAAACTGTAGATTGAATTGGGAATTCCAAAAGAAATTGGGATCACAATTTTGAGACTTAAATTACCAATCTTTTGGAAAAAAAAAAAGGGAAGTAGCTGTGGCTCAAGCAACTGAGCTCCGGTTTACCATATGCAGGACCCGGGTTTGATCCCCCGGACCTCCTGGCAAAAAGAAAAAAGGCATCCCAGATCTGCGTAGATCAGAGAGGCGCAGGCCCCCGCACGGTGAAGCGACGCACCAAAAGGACGATGCCACAACCAGATAGGGAAAAAAACTTACCCCCAAGCCTTATCAGTAATGGGTTTCAGACTTTCATAGGCTAGTGAGTTAGGATAAGTTAAAGTAAGTTAAAATTTGGTCTACTTCCTAACGTGTTTTCTCTGGCTTCTAGCCTTAGTTTTGCTCCAGAGTAATTATTTCCAGCCTGACCTAGCCAGCTACAGGTCAAAACCAGCACTATGGGATACTTGAGAGTGGCTCATGTGGCAAAAGAAATGAAGGGAAAAAGACATCTGACTAAGGGAAGAAGTCCCATGACTATGAAATAAAGCTGATTTTCTCTTGCATTTAGTAAACTATTTCTGAAGGTGTGCCAAAAAGGTAAGGTAGTATCTTTTTAAAATGTAGAATATACTACATAAATATAACATTAGAGACATGAGACGTATATCAAGTTTTCATAATGTCTCAGAGTTTTCAATATCAATGTTTTAACAGTCCTATGAGAAGATCATGTTTGTTTACATTTATAGACTGTTTATTGCCTGAACAGTTAGAGTGAACTCTTAAGTGCAGTCATAGGAAGCTAAGTGGCACAATAAAAAGAGCTTTATAAAATCAGATTTTGATATAAATTCTGGTCCTCTCACTATCTAGTAAATGATCTGGATCAAGTTACTTAACCTTTGACCTTTAGTTTTCCTCACTCGTGAAAATTTTTTTCATTGGAATTTCACTTATTAAAGTATAATATGCGCAACTTGCACAAAACCTAAATGCACAGCTTGATAAATTTTTATGTATGTACGTACCCAGGCAACCACCACCCAGATTTAGATGCAGAATATTTCTGTTAATACCCCTCCCTCCTCCAGATGTAACCATTATTCTGACATCTGTTTTCAAAGATACATTTTCCCATTTTTGAATTTCTTAAAAATGTGGTCATGTAATATGCTGGCTTCCTTCACTGATTGTTATGTCTGTAAGAGTCATCCATGTTGCATGCAGGACTATTGTGATTTAATGAGATGTGAATGAAGAACCCAGTACAACTAACATCTTATATATAATAATCCCTCAATAAATGCCCATTCTCTTCACCATGTAAATAGTTCTTTCATGAGAAGATTTTAGTTCACAAAAATCAATGTTATTTTCTTGAATTACTTAAGGAAATACCTTCTTTGTTTGAAAAGACTAAATATTCTAGGTTCATTTCCCCAGGTTTTCCTGCATTCATATTTTCATCTGCTTCAAGAAAAAGCAATACAAATGCACCTACATCCTGTGTACATGACACAAGGCCTGTATACGATACAGTCCCAAGATACTTGCCTTGCCCCGGCCAGAACCCCTTTACTTCCTTCCACCCCATATACCTACAACCAGCTCAAAACATTCAGAGACAGGAGCAGATGTGGCTCAAATGGTTGAGCACCCACCTCCCACATGGGAGGTCCCAGGTTCAGTTCCCCGTGCCTCCTG
>JAQZBX010065740.1:0-16246 GCA_029593785.1 Cabassous unicinctus
CTCCACCTCACTGTTACAATTTCTTCCATTGCCTGTGCTATAAATCTTTGACTTGTCATTGACACTGGAGTTGCAAATTGTTTGGGGACAGATACTGTTTGTGGGGCCACTATAGAAGAAGTGGCAGGTCTGCCACTAACAGCACCAACACTTGACCATGGAACTAGTCTTCCTTGGTCAGGCCCCCTTTTTAACCTAGGACTGCAGCCTAGAGTTTGGAACTGTTAAGCAGCATCTGCCAGGTGGCAGTCTAGGTCCTGCCTGTGGCTTCATCAGTAGGAAAGGGGCTTGATTTTCCTGCCTTGCAATAGCTAGTAAAAAATCCTTGGATGAGCAGAGGTAAAAGATTGATCAGCATGACACTGGGTTGCAACATCTGCATCAACATTAGGCTTGAATAAATTTGTGCGTCATCCAGAATTGTAGTCACATATCCAAGGCACCTCTCTGAGCATTCTTGGGAGGCGCCATCTTGCCCAACTCCATGTTATCCAGCCACTTGTCCACAACATGTCATATTGATGCAGCAAAGCTGTGGTATTTCATGCTTTTTGACAGCTTACCTTTGTGGCAGACCAGAAGCCTGGATATTAGCCAGTCGGTCAGAATCATATAAAGTCTGTGTTTGGAAAAATCAAAGCTATGATTTCAGTTATGTTTGGGTGGCTTTAGGATGGTGGATGGACAAATGAATTAATTCAGAGCCAAACCAGGCATATAACAAAAGAACGGCAGTTTGCTTTATTAATGGAACCCCAGTGCATCACCTTCTGTGGGAGAATGAATTATGTTCCCCCTCAAAAGACATGTTCTTAGTCTTATTCCATGTTCCTGTGGATGTGAACCCATCTGTAAATAGGACCTTTTAAAGATGTTGTGATTAGTTCAGATGAGGCCAAATTGAATCAGGGTGGGTCTTAATAAAGAGAGGAAATTCAGTCGCAGTCAGAGAAGCCAGAGGATGTGGAAGCCAGAGTCAGAGACAGCCACAGGAGGAGGCCAAGGCCATCACCCTGTGACAAAAGACTGCCAACACAAGGACGCTACAGATGCAGAGAGAACACGTGGCCTTGCTGATGCCTTGATTTGTGACTTCTGGCCTCTAAAACTGTGAGCCAATAAGCTCCTGTCTAAGCCAGTCCACTGTGTGGTATTTGTCATAGCAGCTCTGGCAGACTAAGACGTCATCCCCCTCCCCTCCTCCACTGTGTTACTCTTCTGTCTCTGTTTTATTCCTCTTAGTTAGGAGAAACATGACTGGTCAGTGACCGAAGGTATCTGGAGGGCTAGCTGTGTAGTGTCTGCATTACAAAAGCCATTCATCATGACCAAAACAGAAGCAAACATTGAGTAATGAGCAAAAATTTCTGTATCAAAACTAAGTACTTCTGTGTTTTTTTATGCTGCTAAAGATTGCATAAATCAGCAGGCTGTGATGCTATTGTGGGCTAGAAATCTTATTCCTAAAAGGGCTGGTGTTCTCTGAGAATGTGAAGGCAAAATTAATGCTGTCATTTGGCTCTAAAGTAGTGGCTTCACAGAGATTTCCCAAAGATCATTAAAATGATAATTTTTCTCATAGGTGCCCAAATAATTTAAGAGCAATGTATGCCTGTGTCATAATGTATATTTTCCTCCACTCGCTCCACAATTTCAGGGAATAAGTCCTGGGCTATTGTGTGGAGATGACATAGATGAGGCCTTTTTTTGGGTGTTTGGGGGAAAGTGCTTATGTCTCCTTCAGGTGCTGTTTTCTCAGTTTAGTCTGAGATTGTAGGGACTTACTATGTTGTAAAAATACACCATGTAATACTATAAAATGGTAATTAGTACCTATACAACCTCATTGTTCTTTCTGTCTGAAAATATCCTCTGATTCATCTTCCAACTTATTTCTATTTTTTGGCCAAGTGATTTTTCTTAAAGTCCAAACTAAAAATGGAAAATTGGCCTGATTAATTTACCTACCTACACATCTAGAATTGTCTTCCTTTATTTCCTTTACCCTCCAGCTCCAATCCCTCAGCATGTCTTAGAGAACATAGCCCAGATCTGAATGCTCCACTCCTCAAGCCTCTATCATCTCCTCACTGCTCTCCCCTCTTCCAATATTGAGCTCCCCTTTCCATTCATACATAGTAGTTAGATTGAGCTTTTAAAAAGCTAAGTCAGATCATGTTACTTCCCTGTTTAAAATTCTCCAGAAGCTTCCCTTGACTCTGAGAATGAAATCCAAACTCTTTACCTTGATTTACAAAGTCTGGTAAAACTGGTCCTTGCCCACCCCTCTTATCATTTTACACAAAGTTCTTGTGATGGTTAAGTTCATGAGTCACCTTAGCCAGGTTTTGGTGTCCAGTTGTTTGGTCAAACAAGCACTGGTCTGATTGTTACTGTGAGAACATTTTGTGGACTAAAATCATCAGTAAGTTGATTGCATCTATGGCTGATGACATCTGTAATCAACTGAGGAGATTGCCTTTACCAGTTGAAAGCTTTAAAAGGAGAAGCAATGAATTTAGCAGTCAGAAGGGAGCATTTCCATCTCTAATTCAGCCAGCCAGCTTCGCCTGGGGAATTCATTGAAAACTGGAGTTCCCAGCTTGTGGTTGCCCTAAGGAATCTGGACTTGTGCATCTCCACAGTCGAGAGGGACAATTCTTATAAAAAATCTCACAATATTTGCAGATATCTCCTTTCAGTTCTGATCCCTAGAGATCTGACTAATACAGTTTTGGTACCAGGATAGTGGAATACTGCTATTGCAAATACCAAAAATGTGAAAATGGCTTTGGAGTTGGGAATGGGTAGAGGCTGGAGGAATTGTGAGGGGCTTGGTAAGAAAGGCCTCGATTGCTTTGAAGAGTTAGTATAAATGTGAATATTGAAGGTACTTCTTCTGAGGCCTTAGAGGAAAATGATAAATGTGTCATTGGAAACTGGAAGAAAAGTGATCCTTGTTTTAAAGTGGCAGAGAACTTGGCAAAATTGAGGTCTGATGTCAAATGGAAGGCAGAATTTGAAAGCGATGAGCTTGGATATTTAACTGTGGAGATTTCCAAGCTCAGTGTGGAAAGTGTGCCCTGGCTTCTCCTAGCAGCTTATAGTAAAATGCGAGAGGAAACGGATAAGCTGAGAACTGAACTCCTGGGCACACAGAAACCAGAAACTGATGATTTAGAAAATTCTAAGCTTCCAGAAAGTGAGTCCCCAGAGAATAGTGCTCCATGTGAAGATTTAGCTTCAGTCATTTCAGTGCAAGTCAGGGTTGGAAAATGCAGTTATCCAGAAAATATTTGTGGAATGTTCTTTTGTCTGATGGTTTTGTCTTATATGAAAAACAGATAAGGTTTTTTTTTTTTGTGAGATCTGAATGAGCAGAACCACTGCCAGCCTGGACTAAAAGGGACAGAAAAAGAACAGATTGAAGGAAAAATCACTTCAAAGGCAGAACCATGGAAGCTGAGGTCTAGACCAAAGACAACTTCTCAGACCAAGAGAGCAGACCCGTCATGTGTGTGGAAAGGGTGAGTACGCCCCAGCACCTGGAGAGGGTGAACCTTCTGGCCCATTGTTCAGGAAAGTGCTGCCATCCCAGTCTTAAGAGAGGGCGGAGCATATTCCCTGTGGATTTCAGAGTCTGGCCAACATCCCACAGTTCCGAGAGGGTTGAACCAGTGCCCTGAAGATCGCAGAGAGGCTTGAAGAGGGTGGAGCCTTCACCGCAGTGTTTGGGGAGAGCATGGTTGATGCACAAGCACTTGGAAAGGGTGGGGCTGCTGCTCTATCAGGCCCCGAGGACAAAACATCGTTCCATAGAGGACTTTCAGACTTGAAATCCAATGGAGTGTGCTCTGCTGGGTTTCAGAATTGTTTGTGACCTGTGACCCCTGTTTTCCTTCCAATTTCTCCCTATGGGAATGGGAATGTTCATCCTATGCTTGTCCCTTCTTTGTATATTGGAAGCAAATAACTTGTTCTCTAGGTGTCACAGTCCACAGTCCTGGGAAATTGTGCCCCAGGACAGACCACACCTATAACCAATTTTGATGAGACCTGCTATTTAGCTTCATTACTGAAATAACTTAAGGCTTTTGGTGATATTGTGATGGAATGAATATAATCTGCACATAGAAAGAACATGTCTTTTGGTGATCCAGAAGGTAGAGTATGATGGTTTGAGGCTGTATGTACCCCAGAAAAACATGTTCTTAAATCTAATCCATTTCTGTGGCTGTAAATCCATTATAAGTAGGATCTTTTGATGAAGCTACTTCAGTTAAGATGTGACCCACCTCAATCAGAATGGGTCTTAATCTTCTTACTGGAATCCTCTATAAGAGAATGAAATTCAGACAAAGAGACAGAAAGCCATGGAAGCCAGAAGCTGAAATAAATGAAAACCAGAAGAGAAGGGAGAAACCAGCAGACACCACCATGTACCTTGCCATGTGGCAGAGGAGCCAAGGATTGCCGTTAGCCAGTGATCAAGAAGAAAGCATCACGCTGATGATGCTTTGATTTGGACGTTTTCTTAGCCTCAAAACTGTAAGCTAATAAATTCCCATTGTTCAAGCTGAACCATTTCATAGCATCTGCTTCCAGCGGCCTAGCAAACTAAAACAGTTCCTGTAGAAGACAATAGAATTGCTTAACACAGAGACCGTCATTTGTATTACTTTCAACAAGTCTTTATGTAGAGTCAGGCGAGCTCCCCTATTTTGTTCTTCTTTAAAAGGTCTTAGCTATTTTTGTTCTTACATATAATTTTAAGGATCATCATTTCAAGTCCCATAAAAATCTGTTAGGATTTTTATCAGAATTGCATTGACACTATATACAAGTTGAGTGAATCTGATATCTTCAGGATATCCAATACACCATGGAGGAGAAGTGGTGCTAGGAGGCATCCTGGTCTTGTTTAAGATCTTAAAAAAAAAATGTTTTCAGTATTTCACCAATACAAATGTTGTCTGCTTTAATTGTTTTGCGAATACACCTTGTCAGTTTAAGGAATTTCCCTTCCCTTCCTAGTTTGCTAAGAGTTTTTATTGTCAACGGGTATAAATTTACCAAATGATTTTATGGATTTCTAAATGTTATGTTATCTTTAAATATTTTCTTCTGAAAATTTTAGCAGTTTTTATTTATCATGTATTCCTGGGATAAACCCAACTTGGATATGGAATAGTATCTTTTTTTAAATACATTACTGGATTTAGTCTATTATTTGTTTAGGATTTTTCAATGACAATTAGCAATTTTCCTTTCTGATTGTTTGATTTCAGTATCAAAGTTAAAACTACTGCCTAAAATGATCAAAAGAATATACTGGATTTGCAGTATATTCTGTCAACTTACATTTTTCCCAGTATCTATTTAGAGATATTGGAAATCCTTGCAGCTCAGTTCTGGATCTCAGTTAGATTCTGTCCGTTAGGTGCACACCTGCCATGTGTGTAAGGTGGAAGGGAGGTGGAGCTGCAGTGCTGCAGGAGCAGCCCCTGGCAAGCGAGCTCCCGCAGATGTGCGCCTCTGCAGCAGGGTGCCCTGCCTGGCGGTGCCGGCTTGGTAGTGCAAGGCAGGGCCTGAGGCAGGAGCAGCAGCTGCAGCTTTCTGCTTCTGGACAGCAGCTCTAGTGAGCAGTGTAGCCTTGAACCCCAAAGTGCAGTGCCAGCCTCATGGCTTCCATTCTCTAGCACCTTCTGACAATTGTGTCAACCCATCATTATATGCATTAAATCTCTTTCTGTTTGAAATACCAAGCTGCTCAGTCCCCCATTCCCATCCTCAATTATTTCCTGAAAGTTTGTGTAAGGTTGGAATAGTCTCTTCCTTAAAAATTTGTTAGAACTCAACTGAGCCTGGTGTTTTCTTTGTGGAAAGGTTTTAAACTATCGATTCTACATTTAAAAATGATTTAAAGATCTTTCAACTTTTATTTTCTCTTGAGTCAGTTTTAGTAAGTTATGTTTTTCTAGGCATTTTATTATTTCTTCTAAATGTGTAAGTTTATTGATACAAAGTTGTTCATAATTTTCTCATTTTATCTTTATAGTTTCTGTCATATCTGGATTGGTAAATGCACTTTGACATTCCTAATATTAATAATGCATGTCTTCTTTCTTTTATTTCTTGATCAGTCTTGCAAAGATGGGTCTGTTTTTCTTCTCAGAGAACCAACGTTTGGCTTTGTTTTCTATTTTGTTAAATTTCTGCTCTCTCTATAATCTTCCATCCTACTTTATTTGGAGTCATTGTGATCATTTTTCTAGCTTCTAAAGTTTGAATCATAGCTCAATAGTTTTCAGCCTTTGCTCTTTTCTAAAAAGCATTTAGAATTTTCCTCTACAGACTACTTTCACTGCATTCTACAAGTTTGATTTTTACCATTTTCTTTCTTGTTCATTTCTAAGTATTTTGCACATTTGCATTATGATATTTTCTTTTTACCTGCATGCTATTTAAAAGTATTTTTTCTAATTGTCAAAAGTAGGGGGCAGTTTTGCTCATCTTTTATGTTGTTGACTTTAATTCATTGTGGTTAAAGAACATGGTCTGTATAGTGCTGATTTCTTTGGAGTTTGTTGAGACTTGCTTTGTGGCTTAATACTTGATCAATTTTTGTAAGCATTCCAAGTGTGCTTGAGAATAATGTCTATTCTCAGTGTTCTCTGTGTCCAATAAATCACACTTGCTGATTGTACTGTTCAAAATATTCTGTTTCCTAATTATTTTTATCTCCTTAACTTACAATTGAAAGGGATACATTGAATCTCTCACTTTGATGATGAATTTGTCAGCCTTTGAAAGTTTTAACAATTTTTGTTTATGTATTTTTTATGTTTTTAATTTTTTTTTTGAGTTTGCTTAATCTTTAGAATGATCATACAAAACTATCCTTTTGCAATGACTCTCTTTTATCTCTACTAATGCTTTCTACCCTACTCTATTTTGTCTGATGTTAATATAACTATCTAACATTTCTTTTGAGTGAAAATGTATCATTGTCTAGTCTGCATTTTCAATATTCCTATCTCCCTATATTTTAAGTGTGTTACCTTTAGATAGTATATAACTGTATTTTTCCCAATCTTATAATCTTCATTTACTAACTGACGGGTTCAGTTCATAGAAATTTGTTGTCTTTATTGATATATTTGAATGTGTTTCCATCATCATATTTTATTTTCTATTTGTCCTGCTCTGTTTTCTTTTCCTGCTCTTTATGTTTTCCCCTTTTCTCCTCTTTTAAATGGATTACTTATTCTTTATTTTTAGTTGAATTCATTTTTTATTTTCATAATAATTTAAATTTTATTAACAATACAGAAAGCAAAGTACTACTTCATTATTCCTTAAAATCTTAGTATAGCATTTTGTAACACAACTATTCAGAGGCCTGGTTCTATTCAGTTTATTTATTTCTTTAACCTAAAATTTATTTTGGTTATATATATATATAAACATATATGTACATAAAACATTAAAATTACCATTTTTACCATTTTTAAGTGTATAATTCAGTGTTATTACTTTCACTACATTGTGCTACCATCACTACCATCCAGTACCAAAGCTTTTTTTATCACCTCCAAACAAAAACCCTGTACCTATATAAACAGTAACTTCCCCATATCCCCTTCCCTCCAGACCCTGGTAACCTCCAATTTACTTTCTTTCTCTATGAATTTGCTTGTTCTAGGAATTTTATATAAGTGGAACCATACAATATTTGTCCTTTTGTGTCTGGCTTATTTCGCTCAACATAATGTCCTCAAGGTTCGTCCATGCAATCACATGTATCAGAACTTCATTCTGTTTTAGGACTGAATAATATTCCACTGTGTGTGTATTCCACATTCTGTTTATCCATTCATCGGTCAGTGGACTTTTGGGTTGTTTCCACCGCTTCTTGGCTATTGTGAGTACTGCTGCTGTGTACACTGGTGTGCAAGTATCTATTCACATTCCTACTTTCAACTCTTTTGGGTATTTACCTAGGAGTGAGATTGCTAGATCATATGGTACTTCTATGTTTAACACCAAACTGACTCCATAGCGGCTGCACCACTTTACATTCCAACCAACATCATCGCCAACACGTCTTTTTTTTAATGCATTTTATTTTGTTTTATTTGTTTATTCCACCCACCCCCCTTGTTGTTGTTGCACTCACTGTCTTACTTTCTGAGTCCATTCGCTGTGCACTCTGTGTCTACTTGTCTTCTCTTCTTCTCATCTTCTCTTTAGGAGGCACTGGGAACTGATCCTGAGACCTCTGATGTAGGAGAGAGGCACTCAATTGCTTGAGCCACCTCAATTCCCTGGTTTGTTGTGTCTCTCATTGTCTCTCTGTCCCTTTTTATTGCGCCAGCTCTCCACACGGGCCAGCTCTCCGCGCGGGCCAGCTTGCTTTCACCAGGAGGCCCCAGGAAATGAACCCAGGATCCTCCATATGGTAGACAGGAGCCCAATCCCTTGAGCCACATCAGCTTCCCCCAACACGTCCTATGTTCAGTTTTTCAAATAATAGCCACCTTAGTGGGTGTGACTAATCATATTGATCATCTTTTCATTTACCTGTTGGCCATTTGTATATCTTCTCTGGAGAAATCTCTATTCAAGTATAATACTTTGCCCATTTTTAAAGTGGATTTTTGTTCAGCTAAATTCCATTTATTTTGATACTTGGTTTTAAAATAAATAAATAAAATTTTATTAGCACAGTTGTAGGTTTACAGAATAATCATGCAGGAAGTACAGAGTTCCCATATTACCCTCTCCACACATACAGTTTTTATCCACTCTGACATTTATACACTGTATTAGTCAGGGTTTTCTCAGGAAAAAGAATCAGCAGGAGATATCTATCAATAATATAAGATTTTAAAAGAGTCTCATGTGACCGTGGGGATGCACAAGTCCAGGTTCCGTAGGCAGGCTGCAAACCAGGGTCTCCAATGAAAGTCCGATGAAAGGTCCTTGCTGAGTTTCTGAGAGAAGTTGGCTGTCCAATGATGAGCTGGGAAATTCTCTCTGAATGTTGAAATCACTTCCCCTTTTAAGGCATTCAACTGATTGGATAAAAGCATCACCCATTGCTGATGCAATCTCCCTGATTGATGCAGATGTAATCAGCCATCCATGCAGTAAACTCACTGGTGATCCAAGTCCATAAATGCTCTTGTATTACAATTAGCCCAGTGCTTGCTGGAACAAACACCTGGACACAATTACCTGGCCGAGTTGATACATTAGCCTAACCATCACACACACTGTTTCTATTTTTCAGTTGTTACCGCTGCAGTTTTACTGCACACATGTATTTTAACAAAGCTTAAACTCCTCTCCCAAAGCACACAAAAAAGCTTGTTTACTCTTGTCCAATTTATATATGGTTGTTACCCAATGTTTTAACTCTACAAATTAAACTATTATTTTATGTAGATGGTGTATATATATATATATATGGAGAGAGAGAGAGATATTTACTATTTTATTTGCTCTCCATTTGGGCTTACATTTCAGAAACACTATAATTTTTCCATCTTCCAGAGTTTAGGTCTGTATTCATCAGGGTTCTCCAGAGAAATGGATAAGACAGGATATCTGTATATATGTATATACTAAGAGATTATTTTAAGGAATTTGCTTATGTGATTGTGGGAATAGGAAAATCCAAATTCCATTGGGCAGGCCATATTCTGTAGAGCCACAAAATTCCAGGAAGTAACATTGAAGTCTTGAGTCTGAATTTCTTATGGGAAGCCAGGAGGCAGGAAATTCCGGTAAGAGTCGATGCTGAAACCTTGAGTCTGAAATCCATAGGGGAGGTCAGTGGGCTGGAAAGTCGGAGAGGAGTAGAGAGTGTGGTCTTGAGGCAGAATTTCCTCTTCTCCCTGGATTCCTCGGTTCTTTGCTTTTAAGACCTCTGACTGATTAGATGAGATTTCCCCACAATATGGAGAGTAATTTCCTTTACTTAAAGCCAACTAAATGTAGATGCTAATCCCATCTACAAAATACCTCCAAAGCAACATCTTAGCCGGTGTTTGACCAAACAACTGGATACCATAACCTAGTGAAGTAGACACATGAAATTAACCATCACACTCTTCCTAGAACTTTGTCTTTGACTGTCTGAAAATATCTTTATTTTACCCTAATCATGAAAGGATAATTTTGCTGGCTATAGTTATATTCTCTCAGCATTTTGAAGA
This sequence comes from Cabassous unicinctus, assembly GCA_029593785.1. Taxonomy (NCBI): domain Eukaryota; kingdom Metazoa; phylum Chordata; class Mammalia; order Cingulata; family Chlamyphoridae; genus Cabassous; species Cabassous unicinctus. The sequence goes on from JAQZBX010065740.1 coordinate 10,224, forward strand.
TATTCTATAGTGCTCTAGTATCTGGTGTTGCTATTGAAAATTTTGTTGTCAATCATACTGTCAATCCTTTCTGGGTAGTCTGTTTTTCTCTCTAGCTTTTCTCTCCTTCTGTTCATCTTAGGTATTATAGTCTATAAGACATAACCCTGGAAGTCCTAGCCAGTGTGATTAGTCAAGGAAATGAAATTAAAAGATAAAGATTGGTAATAAATAAATAATACTGTAATGTTTTTCAGTCCTCAGAATATTTTCTGTCCTAAGACCATGCATTGCCTTCATTTATTGTTTTTCATATCACTGTACGTTAATGTTTGCCTGAATTTCTGGGACAGAAACACCCCTAAAAATTATTTCAGGAATGTAGAGAAATATCCAGTCTAAATAGAAAACAGTACACCATATTTACTGCTTCTCTGTACTTATGTGTGCATCTTCATGTTTCTTATATAACTATCTTGTTTGATAGTACACAATATAAAGAGCAATGATGAAAAACAGACATTTATATATACTTCCGAGGCTCATTGAGACTATCCTATTGGCATTGGATAACCAACCATAAGTGCAGCTGCAGGAGAGGATATTCCATACCATTGTGCATGTGTGGAATGGCCCTTCCAGGTTGCTGAGTGCTGTCACAGCTATTCTGGTAGTCCCTGTTGGGTTACCAGGCTGGAAACTTCTCTGTGTACAAGTAGACACAAAATTACTTCCAAAGCTCCCACTGGTGTAATTTTCAGCTCTGAAAACACCATCCTGAATTTTTGCCCCTAAATCTCTTAAACAGACCAAAATAACCTCTCCTACAGTTTTCTCTGTCTCTAAAGATATGAAATCTACCCCTTTTGCCTGCAGAATATCTGTCCTGACAGTCATCCTACATGCCTCGAACCTCTGTCTTCAACCAGCTGAAGCAATTACTTGATTGGCTTCACGAAGCAGAGAGAGACGATTGCTGGCTTGCTTTATGTTATTAAGTGTAAATAGAGTATATGCTGTGCCTGATTTGGTGCTGCGAGCACTTCTTGCAATTCAATGAATATAACCCTCTGAGGAGTTAGGGTAGTTATAACTGATGACAAATTTCACGTCTTCCACTTCTAGCCCTCTAGAGGCCACATCTATAGCATTCAGAATAGGAGTTTTTCCATGTTTGGATTCACTGAAAACCAAGTCATGTTCCTGCTGACTCTTGTCACCTTAGATACCCAAAGGCAGGCCACCTATCTCTCTTCATTTCTTTGTAAGCGCTTTGCACCTTCTTTTTGGTTTTCTATAAAAACAATTATTTTATTCTCCTTTGCACTCATGAACTTTCCATTAGATGAATAAATTTTTCAACCATTTCTACATCATGACACACATCCATAATCTGAAGAATGTTGTGGTTTGCATTCAGTTCTAGTGTACCAGTGGGTATGAGTATAATCTTTCAGCAGGTCTCCAGCAAGCTGTCTTACTTCATTTGGCCAGATGCTCTCCACAATAGGGCTTGCCTCTCTGGTCTTATCTGATCCACAGTCCTTCTTATTTGGAGTAGAAGCCCTTATCAAGCATTCTGTCTTCCTTGTTAAGGACAGGGTAGGTAGCTCTTCTCAGATTGTTTTTCCCAATTCTTAAAAAGTCAATCAGTCTTCCAAAAAGCTTCAGTGCAGATTTCCACATGTCTCTCCAAATCAAGTATTTGTGTTCTCTTGGGAGCACTATCACAGAGGTAATTAGATGTGAAGCAAGATGCTGTACAGTGTTTAGCAAATAACTGCTGCACCTTTTGGCCAGTTGGTGAGTCGGTATCAGCACCAACCAAATAGGCTAATCCCCTTTCTCTAGAAATGGCTGATGCTCTGTGTAAAGAATGGAAGGCAGCAAATAAGACAATTTTTCACAGATGCAGTCTGTGCTACTCCAATTATATCCAATCCATCTAAAGCAACTGGCCACCCCTGATTCAGTAAAGTTCTTGCAATCACATCCTTGGCATTTGAAGGGAAGTTAACTTGATAGAAATTCAGAACTGGCTTCAGGAAGTTATGACCTCTAACTGAAATTTCTTTCCTACTTTTGTATATCTCCACATCTTATCCTGTGTGCCTAGACAAATCAGGGTAAAAATTATACTCAAATTTTGGAAGCTTATCAAGATTTTGCTTTTTTTTTTAATCTATTTTTTTATCTGAGAAGTTATAGGTTTACAGAAAAATCATGCAGAAAATATAGAGTTCCCATATACCCACCCTTGCATTCACAGCTTTCCCTATTAATAACAGTTTTCATTACAGTGTACTTTTCTTATAGTTAAAGAAAAAAATTATTATAATTATTATTAATTATATTCCATAGTTTACATTAGGGCTCACTGTGCCATATAGTCATATAATTTAAAAAAAATTTTTATTGTAGTAACATATTTACTAGAATACAACCTGAAATTCCCCCTTTAACTACATTCAAATATGTAATTCAGTGATGTTAATTACATTCACAGTATTGTGCTACCATCACCACCATCCATTACCACAACTTTTCCATCACCCCAAACAGAAACTCTGTACCAATTAAACATTAACTTTCTATTCCCTACCCACATACTGGCCCCTGGTAACCTGTATTCTAGTTTCTGACTTTATGAATTTGCTTCTTCTAATTATGTCATATCAGTGAGATCAATACAATATTTTCCCTTTTGTGTCTGGCTTATTTTACTCTACATGATATCTTCAAGGTTCATCTATGTTGTCACATGTATCAGAACTTCATTTATTTTTACAGCTGAATAATATTCCATGGTATGTATATACTACCTTTTGTTTATCCATTCATATGTTGATGATCAGTTGGGTTGCTTCCATCTTTTGGCAGTTGTGAATAGGGCTGCTATGAACATCAGTGTGCAAATATCTGTTGGAGTCCTAGCTTTCAATTCTTTTGGGTATATAGAAATGGCATTGCCAGCTCATATGGTAATTCTATAGTTAATTTTCTGAGGAGCCCCAAACTGTTTCCCACAGCAACTGCATCATTTTACATCCCAGCAGCAATGAATGAGTGTTCCTATCTCTCCACATTGTCTCCAACAATTGTTATTTTCCATTTTTAAAAATAGTGCCCATTCTAGTGGGTTTAAAATGGTATCTCATTGTGGTTTTGATTTGCATTTACCTAATGGCTAGTGATGCTGAGAATTTTCATGTGTTTATTGGCCATTTGTATACCTTCTTTGGAGAAATGTCTATTCGAGTCTTTTGCCCATTTTATATTGGGTAGATTTCCTTTTTTATTTGGTTGTAGGATTTCTTTACATGTGCTGGATATTAAACTCTCATTGGATCTGCGGTTTTCAAATATTTTCTCCCATTCTGTATATTGCCATTTTACTTTCATGATGAAGTCCTTTGCTGCACAAAAGTTTTAAAATTTTTTAATTCCCATTTATCTATTTTTTGTTGTTGCTCATGCTTTTGGTGTAAAGTTTAAGAAACCATTGCCTAACACAAGGTCCTGAAGATGTTTCCCTATGTTTTCTTCTAGGAGTTTTATGTCCTGGCTCTTATATTTGGTAATTGAGCCATTTTGAGTTAATTTTTGTGTATGGTATGAGGTAGGGTTACTTTGTCATTCTTTTGCATATGAGCGGTGCTGGTTTTCCTAGCACCATTTGTTGAAGAGACTGTTCTTTCCCCATTGAGAGACTTAGAACCTTTGTCAAAAATCAATTGGCAATAAGAAGGCAAGATGGTGGCAGAGTAAGGAGCCCCAAGAGTCCTCTACAGTGCAGAACTATCTCAAGCACCTGTTTGGGAGGCCCAGAAGACCAGAAGAGCATCCTGCAACATCCTTGGAAGAACAGAAGGAGGAGACTGCCCATCTGCAGGGAAGATTCATGAGTAGAGCATGCCACCCCACAGAGACAAGAACCCATCCCCCACTGGTAGCTCAAGCCACTTCAGAAACAATGTGGCTGGAGTTGGAAGCTCCATTTCCCAAAAACAGGAGGAGATGGTCGGGCACCGATTTCAGCTACGGATTAGTAAGTTTGGCTGGCTAAAATATAATCCTAAGAACAACTTAAGTTGAAGTCTGTGCAAGTGAGAAATAGGCTGGTAACCTCCACTTTAACTCCACCCTGGGCATGAGGGGAAGTGAGGACCGGCTTCTTTCCACCCAGGTGGGACTGCAGCTCTAGCCTAAGCCCCAGCCCCACCTCCAGCAGGGAGGAAGCTGGGGGGACCTGCACCAGCCTCTCTGGGCAACTGCAGGTGCTTTTGGCCTGCACGGACCAGATTGTTGGACACGTCTGTGGCTCCATTCCCAGCCCTGATAGGAAAGGAGGGGGGTGGCGTTTTCCCAGCCTCTCCAGGCAACTGCAGGTGCTTTCAGCCTGCACAGACTGGATTGTTGGGCACATCTCTGGCTCCATCCCTGCCCCTGACAGGGCAGGAGGAGGGACAGTGCTCCCTCACCCTCTCCAGGAAACTGCAGTTGTTTTCAACCTGCATGAATTGCTGGGGCACACTGGAGACTCCATTCCCATCTGGCAGGGAGGAGGGAGGCTGGGGCTTCATCAGTCTAGCTGGGCAACTGTGGTCAGTTTTGATTCGAATGGCTTAGTTTGCTGCCCACATCTGCAGCTACATCCCCATCCCAAGCAGGGGAGGAAGGGGCATGGAGCTTCATTAGTCTCTCCAGGTAACCACAGATGGTATGAGCCTGCATGGCTTAAATTACTGCACAGGGCTGCAGCTCTGTCCCTACCCCTGCCAGAGGAGAAAGGTGGGAGAAGTTTCACAGGTTCCTGGGGCAATGTGGACAAGTTCAGCCTCCATGACTTACAGTACCAACTGCATCCTTGGCTCCTATTCTGCAACTAGCAAGGGAGAATGGTCAAGGAATAGATGAAAAAGAGCTGAAAAAATTCAGATTGGCTAAACACAAGCCAGTATAAAGTTTCAAATTAAGTTGAACCATGTATCAAAGAGGGTCTGTAGCTTAAAGCCAATCAAAAGAAAGCCCTAGACTAAACAGAGAAACTATGCCCAGAATAAATACATCTAGTAAATCAGATGCTGAGACACTAACAAAAATTTACAATCCATACCAAGGAACAGGAAAATATGGTCCAGTCAAAGGAAAAAACAAAGCCTCTAGATGACATAAAGGAGTTGACACAACTAATCATAGATGTTCAAACAACTCTCCTTAATAAATTCAATGAGATGGCTAAAGAGATTAAGGACATCAAGAAGACACTGGATGAGCACTAAGAAGAATTTGAAAGCATACACAGAAAATAGCAGATCTTATGGGAATGAAAGGCACAATAAATGAAATTAAAAATATACTGGAGACATATAAGAGCAGATTGAAGAGACAGAAGAAAGGATCAGTGAAATGAAGACAGGGTCTCTGAAAGCAAATATACAAAAGGACAGATAAAGAAAAGAATGGAGAAAATTGAACAAGGTCTCAGGGACCTAAATGATGGCAAGAGATATGCAAACTATGTGTCATGGGTATCCCAGAAGAAGAGAAGGGAAAAGAGGCTGAAGGAGTATTTGAGGAAATTATGGTAGGAAATTTCCCAACCATATTGAAGGACCTAGATATCCATGTTCAAGAAGCACAATGTACTCCCATCTGAATAAATCTGAATAGACCTGCTCTGAGACACATACTAATCAGAATGTCAAATGCCAAAGATAAAGAATCCTGAGAGCAGTAAGAGAAAAGCTATTCATCACAGATAAAGGATGCCCAATAAGATTAAGTGCTGATTTCTCATCAGAAACCATGGAGGTGGGAAGCAGGTGTGGCTCAATGGGTAGAGCTCCCGTTTACCATATGGGAGGCCCCAGGTTCGCTTCCCGGGGCCTCCTTGTGAGGGCAGGCCAGCCCGCGTGGCGCGGTGGGCTGATGCAGCGGGACCTCACAGCAAGGGGAAGATAAGCAGACATGAAGAAAACACACAGCGAATGGACACAGCAAGCACAAGCAGCAAGGGGGGGGATAAATAAATAAATAAATAA